>JAPMOR010069623.1:0-65508 GCA_026543865.1 Argiope aurantia | reverse complement strand
TTTACTTAAATATGTGGATATATTATTAAAACTACATGAAATTTTATATTTTATTTAAGTTTAATTAAATAATTATGCATTAAAAAATCTTGCTGTGTGTTGAAATTATAATAAATCTGGTATATTCAGAAAGTTTTATTCATCTAAAGTATGCAACCAGGTTCAAGCATCACCTCCATGAACAGATATTTTTTTAGAAAATTTCTTTCATGGGACAACACTACTCATTTCTTTCAAGTGTTGTTGAAGAGAGGCAGCCATTTTGTATGCATCTGAATTGAATGCAAATTTGAATTAACCTTTGTTTGTACACAGGAAAAAAGAAAGTTTCAATTCTAGGTGAGTATGTTTATTGGTTATCAACTCCATGACTTCTATAAAAGCTATAAAATGTGAATTGTAGTATGTTTTTTTTAAAGCATGTTAAATATACTTGATGAAAAGACCTAAAAAACTTTAAAATTATTTTGTATCATTAAAACTGTTCTTTAACTTACACTGAAAATGTAATTTCATCATCTCCATGGGCACTCTGTGGAAACTTTGCCCATGGAGTAATTAGGCTTAACTATGAATTTAAGTTTCTTTTACAATAATAAATATATAACCATAATTATACGATATTTAAGTAAACAATATAGATTACTATTTTATTGGTGTGGTTTCATCATAACTTATTTAAAAAATGCTAGGTGTCAAACATAGAGATAGGCCTAAATTTGATGACAATGCATGATGTTTCACCCAATTAAAAAAAAAAAACTACGATAATGGATAGAGATGTAACTAGTAATAGGCCTATTTGATTTTAAAGTTGTATACCTAGTAGATAATTGTTAATGTTATGATAAGTTTATTTTTTTAAAAAAAGTTACATTAAGCAAATATGATAAAAAAAGAAGCTTTTTATTTTTAAATTTTAGATATGGCCAAAACCAAGAAAGAATGTGAGAAGAACAAATTAGCAAGGCAGAAACAGAAAAGGGAATGCGAGAAAAAAAGACGTGAACGTATTAAAAGTGATCCCAAGTTATATGAAGAAGCAAAGAAAAAAGAACGTGAACGGTATCATGCTCGAAAAGAAGCCGGCAAAATAAAATCTATTCATGAAATGATATCAGTCCAAGAGCAAAGAGCTAAACGAAAAAGTTGGAAAGCATGTTCAAGGAAATACCGTGCAGCCAAAAAGAATGAACAATTAGTGATAATAAGCGTGGACAGCTCTTCTTCTAGCCCTGCATTATCATTAGTCCTAAATGAATCTACTGAAACTCAAGACAATTTCTCAAGTGCACAGTCACAGTGTGCAAGTTCTGAAACACCTATTAATGCTTACTCTTCTGGAAAATCTAGAAAAGAAAGTGGTAGGAAAAAAGTAAAAAGAAGCAGGTCAGCCGCTTACAGGAAAATAAAAAAACTAGAGGAAGAACTAAAAGCGTACAAAGCAAAATATAGCAAGTATAAAAGTAGATATTATAGGGAAAAGGGAAAGAAAAATTAAAGGAAAGATGATACACCCAGCACAAAAGTCAAGAAATTGGTAAAAGGTGTGAAGGTATCGTCTCCTATAAAAAGGAAGCTGGTTTTTAATGAAGCAATGATTTCCCAAATGACTGATAATTTTCAAAAAACATGCAATAAGAAAGAACCTAGAAAATCCTTTCTCTGTTATGTAGCCGGAAAAATTATGAAAAAATATAAGTGCCTTAATGAATTAAAAAAAATATTTAAATTAAAAAATCTTAAAAGTATACAGATGGTAAAAAAAAAACCAAGAGTCAAGTCAAATTAGAGCTGATTAGACAAGATATTCCGAATTTTTTGGAAGATGATTCTTGCAGCACATTATGTCCTGGTAAGAAAGATACAATTAATAGAAAAGGAGTGAAGAAACAAAAACGCTACTTGAATGATAGTTTACAAAATCTTCACAAGAATTTCTCCAGGAAGTTTATGCAATACTTTATACATTACAGTACATTTTGCAAACTTCGTCCATTCTGGTGTGTCCAGAAAAAAGTCGGTAAGCGAGACATGTTTATGCAGCCTTCATGAGAACATGAAACTGATGGTGATTGCATTAAAGCAGTTGAACATTATTTCTGAGAGATCCCCAGATGAGCTTTGAACTTTATAAAAGTTTGTGCTGTAATACTAAAGACAATATTGGAAAATGTTTAGAGAGGAACTGCAATGAATGTAAAATCAAGATTATTAAGTTCTTGGAATATTCAGAAAAAGACACAATATCATATGAGAAATGGGTTTTTAAAAAAGTTAATATTGTAGCCAAAGGAATCCCTAAAACTGTTAAAAAACACTCTAAAGATCAGATTAACTGTTCTGCAGCAGAATTGGTTCATGTCCTGCAATCAGAAATGCCAAAGTTCATGCTTCATATTGCTAATATTTACACCAGCAGAGAAAAGTGAAGAATATAAAAGATCAATTGAAACCCTAGAAAGTGTTAATCCATATGGATTTCTCTGAAAATTATGAATGTAAATACTCAAGGGAAATCCAGGCATTTTATTTCGGTGGTTCAAGCCAACAAGTAAGCGTCCACACAGTTGTAGTTTACTACAGAAATGAATCATCTACTACAATACTTACCAAGTCATTCTGTACCTTATCAGACTACTTGAAACATGATCCTATTGCTATCTGTACCCACTTGAGTCCAGTATTTAAAATTGTTAAAACCCTTGTTCCTAACTTAAAAACTATTCATTTTCTCAGCGATGGACCAAGTACACAATATCGCAATCGAAAGATGTTTTATTTAATTGCCACTTATTTACCATCTGTCCTCTTATCTGTGAAGGAAATAACCCAGAATTACAGTGAAGTAGGGCATGGGAAAGGTGCACCAGATGGACTCGGGGGGACTTTAAAGCATACTGCTGATGCAATAGTGGCCAGGGGAAAAGACATCTCATGCTTCAATCAATTTGTTTCTAAACTACAGAAATATCTTAAAAGTATTGAAATAATACCCATAAAAGAATATGAATTCAGTACACTTCGTGAAAACCTAAAAGAAGAGGGAGAACAGAGCAAAGCCTAATGTTCTGCATTTCAGACGATTAAGCTGCTTTCAGTGTATGCCGACTGATATTTGTTCTCATGGTTATGATAAAGGAGTCCTGTCAATACAAATATCTTCACATCAAGCTGGATGTTCCAACAACATTAATCAGAAGAAATCCTCTTCAAAGAAATTGAAAGTCAGTGATGTCTACTCTAACACAGATGAAGAATGGAGTGAGGATATTCCTTGCAAAATGCAAAAAACAGCTATGTGTAATGCAATTAAATTAGCTATGACAGAAGACAGCCTAATAAATACATATGTGGTCGCAGAATTCATGGGTCGGAAAAAAACTCATCACTTTATTGGAATGATTTTAGAAGAAAATGAGTACCAAGAGGGTGGTGGTAAAATGTATTATGGTGACTTCATGACTAAAAATACAGACAATACCTTTTCGTTTCCATGTTGCAGAGACTTATCCTGGGTTCACTCTAGAAATATAAAACAAGTTCTTAGTGACCCTATGCTTACCCGTCGACATACATATCTGTTTAATGACTTGGATTTTTAAACTTTTCCTAATTTAGAATAAATTGTTTTAAAAAAGTGCTTTTTTTTTTTCAATATTGAAGTATCCATTTTCTAACAAAGTTTCTTTTCTATGTTTAAATTGTACTGTAGTATTTTTTTCATTAAACTCTATAGTGTGAATTTTAGTTAAGACATTTGATTCCATTGAAAGTGATGTTTAAAGATGCTTAGTTTCATATTTCAAACCTATATTTCCACAATATTCCATTGTGTGTCAACTCCATGGGCAATGAAAACAAAAATAATTTTTTCCATGAAAAATATTTATTAGTGATCTCGGCCATAGGCTGGAATGTATTAAGAACCATGCAGGGATTATTTAAAAAATATTGAAAAAAATATTTAAAAGAATTTTTTTTCTTTAAATTGACATCTAAAAATACCCTGTTTTTGGAGAATGACCCTTGAATCAAAATGCAGGTATCCAGGATGTAAATCTAGAACAGTCAAGTGCTCAAAATGCAGCACCTACTTACGTAATATTTTTTTAAAAAATGAAATTTCATTCAAAATAAGGTTTAATAGATTATTAATATAATAATTTTTATATTTTTTCATTTATAAGGCCTTAAAATAGGAAAAGTATAACTATTAAATAACCAGATTTTTTTTTTTTTTTTATCAAGAATGCATTAACTTGCTTAAGACCTGAGGTACTTTATGAGGTATGTGTACTTTAAAATTATGGGACTTAAAATTGTTTGATCAGCAAATATTTTTATCCACAAATTATTGAGATGTAACAAAGGTGAAAGATCTAGAAATCAAATTTTTAAATCAGTTTTAAAAAAGTCAGGTCTGAAGAGGTTAAAGGGAAGAAAAAAAAGTCTTTTATACACATTGCTAAATAATTCATACATAATAAGGCACAATAAACAGATTACAACAACGCATAATACAAAATAAATATTATAAATTATAATAAATTAAAATTAAAGTTCATATATGGTAGACCGAAAATAACCAGAAAAGTTCACAATATCCAAATTTAGAAATCATGTATACATAAAAAAAAAAAAGGTACAAGGGAAGAAATCAACATTTTTACAAATTAAATGAGAATACAGATCCAAACATCATATATAAATTCAGCAATTGAAGTCTGAATGAGCACCAATTATCCACAACATAAAAATAAATCATTCAATGCAACATCTGAATAGGTTTTAAAAAATAAACTTTAGAAAGTAATGTAACACATAGGTGAGTTTAGATAATTTTACATATAACCAATTATTGGAAAACTGGTGGAAGGGCAATAAGTAGCATAAAATTGTCAAAAGATCCAAATTGTCCCTATTCCGATTTCCAAAGATGGTGTTCTTTTGATTTAGCATGTAATAATATCTCATATTTTACTAAACTACTAGATTTATTATCATCTGCAGAAGAACTCTAGAGGGATTCTGTTCTCCTAGAACTTTGAATTTAATAATTGAAAGGAACTTGAAATATTGCTTTATATAATATAAATGAAATTTAGACTGATGCTCAAAATCAGGGAAAAAAATTTTAATTCTTAAATTGATATAAGATTTGATTACAAGCATTAGGGATTAGGTTTTTAGTGTTTTTTCTTGTTGAATTTTAAGAGTATTTATCCTTGTGCAGTGTTGTATTGACAAATGCTATATATATGCCACAATACTTTATATGTTTAAAAAATTCATACTGAGACAAAAAAGAAATTAATAAATAAATATAAAATTAAATAATGTAATATTTTTAAATTGTATTATTTGTTTTTTTATCATTTATGTACATTGCCTGCATTGGTGTCATTTTTTTTAACATTCTTTTATATACATTATCTCTTGCTTGTTGTATTATAGCATATTATTTCCTATAAGTGTAATGCTATTTTAAATAACTCTAGAAATTAGGCACCTTAGTTTTTAAATTGCATCATATTATGAAAATGTAAGATCAGTGATGTTACTCAACGTTGAAGCCTTTAGTTCCCCTTCATGTTTAGGTTTATCTTTCTCCGGTAGATGAGAGATCATCAAAAGAATCCATAATGCCCCCTCCCCCGAGTTCGAATGTTAAATCTACGGAAAAAACACTGGGATGAAATGAGACTAATCCTATACAGCTATCCCAGATTAACCATCATTTTTTATATACCTTAGTTCAATTTACCATGTTTAAACCTTATTCTAAAAATTTAAAAAAAAAAAAACATTTAACTGTTATATGTACAGTATAAGACTATTATAAATAAAACACAATAATAGTATTAATTGATTTAAAGAAATGTTACTCTTACAGTTTAAATTCACGTTAAGAGTAGAACTAAGAGTATTAGAACCATTTTAATGTAACATGAAAAACCAATTACTAGCAGTAATTGGTTCTATGTAATATATTTATATTACAAAGGCTATAATAGATTAGGATAAAATAAGGTTACTTCACAAAGCAAAGAATCTTAAATTACATATATAAAGTGAAAAGAAATAGCAAGAATATTTATATTTGCTTGCTAAATTTGATCAAAAGGTCAGATTCTATGAATGGTCTTCACTATCAATGGTTCTCGCTATGAATTCAAAACAAAAAATATATACGAATTCAAACATAGTATTTAACATACGCCAAGAAATATGTACATTAAAAATTCTTATGCGCATTTAGAGTAAAACCTTTCAGATCAGATGTTTCTTCAATATCTTAATATACACTATAAACAAACAAAAAAATTTGAAAGAAGAGAAACTAAGCTTACAAGATTTTTGTAGATGGAACATATATACAGCACTACCGGAATACCACTTTGAATCGAAGTCTAGGAACACAGTTCATGGTTCTTTTCTTGTTATTTGCTAGTAAACTCAACAAAATCGAACAAAACCTTGTTTTCAACACCAGCAACCTACAGCGAAACTACTGCATCATAGGCACAACTCATTCCTCTTCTTACGTCACTACGGTGTGAAATGTAGAGTGTTCAAAAATTTCAGTAAAGCTATAATTTTTAGTTCCACTTTCCCTTTCAGATGTCACTTTTATTTATTAAAAAGAATTTCAAACTGAAGAGGAAGGAATAAAATAACGCAAATTCAAAAAATAGCATAAAAAATGAAATACATGTTTTACCAACACAATAATAATTCATTCGAAATATCATAATTTCAAAAGCACACATCGTAATTTATGCATTCCATTTTCGATTCCTATATTTCAAGAATAATTTCATCTGAAAACTTCATAATGTAAATTCCTACATTTAAAAACATGTCTACTTTATACTAATTATTTTCTTAATTGCAACTTTCGAAAATGGCAAATTTTTATTTTCAATTTATAATTTTCTGCTCATTTAGATCTGTTTCTTAACTGCAACTGGAATAATGATCTCTCTGATAAACATTAACTCCGTGAAGAAAAGACATCTTCCCTTTGGGAAGAATATGATGTCTTTTTTTCCACTTTCCAGTGAAGTTAAGTAATTATATTTCCTTCTCAGACTTTTCTGTGAAGTATCTGATCACCAAAATGGCCGAAGGATACCGATTTGATGACAACAAGATTTCCAATCAAAATTCTAACGAGTCACGACGTGATTCCTCTTACCTCTCATTACGTAATGCCGAAGATATGGCTAACTGGACTCACTATCCTCACACCGATGAAGCCTCAATGGATTTATCGTATCTGAATTTAAATGGCATGACTCTGCATCAAAACCTGGAACTCTTGAAACCAATCGAAGACAATAATTCACAAAAGAAAGATGTCCACTTCCTATTTCTACAACATAATAGGTTAGATTTCATTCCTGCAAACATAAATAAATTTTGGAATTTAAAACATATCGATCTGAGCAACAATTTTTTATCTGAGATCAATGAAGCTATCTTCGAGCTCAAGCAATTGAATATTCTTATTGTACGAAACAATTTGTTGGGAGATTTCTCTCTCCCCAAAAAACTAGGCATTCTCGAAAACTTGCAGGAACTAAACCTCAGCGGTAATCTCTTCCGGACAATCCCTTCAGAAATAGTGGATTTGTCTAATCTTAAATCCCTTCATATGGGAGGAAATCAATTGGAGGAATTGCCAAGGGATATCTGGAGGCTGGAAAAGTAAGATAATTTTGTATAACTAAAACATTATTATTCTTGCATGAATATATGATATATATTTTAAGAGTTAAACTTTTTCCATATAACATGATAGGAATTAAATGCATCAGTAACGTTGCATGAAAACTACTTAATCTTCCAGCACATACACGAGTCCATTTTTGAAACAATATCTCATGCACAATGACATTTTAATCCCATTGTTGGTAAGATATACATTCAATTGTTTTTCCTAACTAATAAAGGAAAGTTGCCTATCGCATTCTTCTCTATTTTGTGCATATAAACTGTATTTCTTATACAAATGTTATCTTTAAAAATGAAGCCAATTTGAATTTGTTTCCTCTTTTCCATACTCTTTTCTATATTTTCTTCTATTTTTTTATCCATTGGATGATTTAAAATTTATTATATTTAAAATAATTTATTTAATAATGCTTAACAATTTTTTTTTCCTTAAAGTTCATTTATACTATAATGTTAAATAAAATAATATTATTATACAAGTACAAAGTAAATCTGACTTTCCAACCCATCTAATAAAACAAATACCATCTTGTTTTTCTTATGTTTTCAGCTTTAATCCCAGTTTTCTAGATATCCATGAAGGTTCAGAAATAGTTGCACATTTTGAGATTGAGTATTTTTTTAAAGGGATTTGATAACATTAAAAGGGTTCTCTACATATGATTGGAGTTTTAAATATTTGCAAATAACTTTATATATTGAAGAAATAAGTTTGTCCTCTGAGAACTGAGCTTTTAAAATAGAAAAACCATGATGTTTTATATGCTCTCAACTCTTTAAACTTTTTACATTATTTTATCTGTGAAACATTATGAAAATATACAAATAAATATAAATTATTGGTTTTGACGTTAAATATTAAAATGAACTTAATCAATTCAAAAACTTGAGAAGTTAAAATAATTTTTAATATAAATTCATGATTAAAGTTAATTTCCTATTATTGGCACTCTTAAACCTTTGAAGCCTTTCGTATAGAAGTTATATCGTTAAAGGCTTTTACAGGTGCTATATATGTCCTAAACTTATCTACACGAGTTTAATCACTTAGTAGAGTTTTTGATATCTATTTTTCATATCCTCACATTTTCCAAATGTAACAATAAGGAATGTTATTCTGACGGTGACAATATTTACTTGATTTTCCAATCTATAATTTCTAAAAAAAATCAATGAATAACTACTTATTTGGTGTAAAAAGGAATAATACATTATATTTTAAATATGATGATTAAGAAGGAAATAATTTTTCAGTTTCATTTTTAAAATATATGTTTTAAAAAGCATTTGTAATTTTTATTAGTAAATTTTTAAGAAGTTAATATTTACAGTGGTCATGAAACTGTCTTGAACTTTAATGGTAGAACTTTTTTTCATCTTCATGTACCTTTCTTCAAAATTATGGTTTCTTAAAATGTAAAATTATGTGGATAAACACTAACAATCTTTTATTTTAGCTTTTCTGAAATTTTGTAAGCATTAATAGTTCAAGAAAATAATTGAATTAATTTATCATTAATTAGTGCCTTATTTTCAAATTTGTTATCTTGCTTTGGGTTTGTAGCATAATTATTCAAACAACAATTCTCTCATGATTTTCCCCCCATCTTGCAAAGAACTCATGAAATATTTAAGACTATATATTAAATAAGTATTTGGCTTTTTTCTGTTAGGTTTAATGTCATTATTCCATTCATTATTATATCATCATTCCGTTTCATTTCTATATTTTCTTCAATTTCTTTAAATATTCCTGATTTTCAAATATACTAAAGCTACCCAAGGTTTCAACATTTAGATTATATATAAAAAAAAAGTATGATTTGATCCAATATAGTGTTATGAGATGGCATTTTGTTATATTGTATTTAAAGCATATTTTTAAAAATCTTGAGTTGTTTATTTAAAATAATTGACTTTTGGAAGTGTTAAGTAATTTAATACTGTTAATGGAAACTTAATTAAACGCCTATTTCATTATACTTGCATATATATGGATTAATATTTTTTTGGAATGACTAGAAAAAAACCCCATGAAAATGAGTTAATTGTTATTTGCATTTTGTCTTAAAATGTGTTACCTGTCACTTGTCTTATATGAAAATTTAATTTTTATATTAAAAATATATTCCACTACATATCTTCTCTTGCCACTTATTTATTTAAAGATAATATTAATAGGATTATTTCTCTTTTATAGAAAATGATGCATTTATTTTTAGCAGCATTCTTGTTATTTTTGGATTCTGTTTTTAGCAAAATAATTAGTTATCCTGTCTGTTCAATTATTTTAATATGTAGCTTTTTCTTTTTTAAATTCCTCGTTAATTTATCTATATTTCAGATTGTAATTATAATACTGAGTAAAACTAAAAAGTGATCCAGAAGAATTGTAAATATTATAAATTTATAAAAAAAAATGAATTTTTTTCCCCTAACATATATCAATATTAAATTTGAAACTATTCAGAATTTCATTTTGTTATACAAATTGATCATAAATTTTTGAAGCATTATTTTTTTTCTTTTTACTTGGTAATAAGTAATGCTACTGAACTATTAATTGGATTTGTTTATTAATCAAAGATACTCATCTAATTAATTCCTTTTTTTTATAAATTATAAGTGAATATGATTTCATTGGTACTTGCTAACTTTTCTAGAATAAATCATTTATGTTCAGAAAAAGAAAGAGGAGGAAGAAATAATTCAATATTTTAGTTTCAATTAAGGATTTTAAATGTACACATTCAACTTTTGTAATGCTCCTGCCCTAAAATGAAATATGCAGTAATGCATAATTCTTTTAAATTTTTTAAATGTAAATAGTGCATGCATTGACATATTGACACCACCACTTTGTTTCAAGGTCATTTCTTTCAGTGTATGTATACTAGAAGAAAATCTCTTACAAAGTAATTAAATGGAGGTTGTTGTACCTTGAGCTCAGGCAAAGTGCAAATCTAGATTTTTGCCATGTCATTATCACTGACGTTTCTTGCATCACTTCTTTTCTTAATAAGGATATCAGTAAATTTATGATTAGGACTAAGTCATTGAGCATACATTAGGTTTGAAATTGATTTCTATTTTATTTCATTATGTTGAATTTTAAGTATATTTTCTGATTGTATAAAATAAATAAAATATGGTTAAACTGGAAGTGAAATTATTTTGTTGTCCCTATAGATATTAATTATTACTTTCATATTGCATTAAATTATTTCACAAGTTATGCCATTTTAGAAATTTGATTTCAATTTTGTGCATGCCTATATTGATAATCTAATATCTATCACTATAGGCATGCACAAAAATCTCTTCATCTATCTTATATTTTTTAGTTATTTTTATGATTTTTATTTTATAATAAAAATGAAATGTATTTCAGATGATAATTTTTTATTAGTTTTTATTTGTATTTGATTAAACTTTTTTTTCTGTTTTACATTAATTACAAAATACATAAGAGTCGATCATTTATTTTCTACTTTTGAATTCTGACTTCTTTCCATTTATATATACACAAAATTTTCAAATAAAGCAAGCATTCTTTGTTTTTTATGCTATCACTTGCACATGATCAATTGCTTATGATTATGATGTGTCAATGGCTTATCATTTTATTTTTGTCATTTTTATTTAAAATAATAAGTTTGCTTTAATCAAGCAAAGTACTTGTTTGTCCTACATATTTACATAACATAAGTATTTACAATAGTGTTCATCTACTTTTTTTTTTTTTTTCCAAATACATTTATTTAAAGATTTTGGGCCCATTTGATCTCTTGTACTATTTGGCAAAATATTTCAAAGCTAGCTTGCATATGGATGGTTAGTGGTGGATTTAGATATTTTATGACCCTGTTTATTTGACAGTGCACATTAAAGGATCTCTTTTTAAATAAAATGGTCAAAATAATTTCCCATTTTAGTGCATTTTTAACATGTTAATTATTTAATTTAGATTCATGTTTTATTTATGAATATATATTAGTTTTTATTTACCTGTTATGACCCTAGACTGCCTACCTTTCATATTTGTGTATAATATTAAAGCATATGGTCACTTTCATAAATATTCTAATAACTAAATAAATATAATGAAACATATAGGAATCTGTTAAGTTATATTTGATAAAGAGTTAATATTATCCAAATATTTTATCATTCATAGAATTTGTATTTTTTTTTTTTTTTTTTTTTTTTTTTTTTTTTTTTTACAGTCTTAAGAGAATAAAGTTTTTAATCGATCTGCTTGCAGCCTCTCCCTTCTCTTATCCTAGTAGTCTTAGGCAGGTGTCTAGTCTGCCTATTGGAAATTTAATGCTGTAAATGGTTTAAAAAATTTGTGGTGTGATTAAATTTTAAATGATAGAAGGAACAAATTGATCTAAAACTTTTAAATAAATTAATTTGTAAAAAAAAATGGAAATGTTCACTTTTGCAATTGCATGACATAATTATTATCTGTCTGTTAAATTATTGTTCTAACATTCATGAAAAAATTGTTTTATCTATAGCATTCCATTTAGTGGAGAAATTTTCTTCAAAGGCTCTTTCTGTTTGCTAACAATTAAATATATGTTTTTGAAAATAATAATAATATGAATGTGACAAAATTAGTAAACTTTAAAAAAAAACATGAAAAAATAGAAGAATTTTTATAGAAATTTTTAATTATTTTCACATTTTTATATCTTTAAAACAAACTGAAAGGCTAATTTGAAATCGTCATAACAACTATAAAATTTTGATTCATCCAAAATTAGATATTTAAAAAATAGATGACAAAGGGATTACAACAAGAAAAAGCAATGAATGCACAAAAAGTGGCAACAAAGATTTATCTATACTTATATAAAGCTCAATGTGTGTGTGTGTGTGTTGGCGCTCTGCAGGCTAGGCCATTTGACCTACAGCTACCAAATTTGGTACATGTATACCTTAGAGATCGGGAATGTGCACTTAGGGTCCCTTTTTTTAATATTTAATTAGAATTTTAATTATTAATTAAAACCTTACTTTCCCACCAAAAAATCTTAAATTTTCCATTTTCAAATGAGTAAGGCTTCAGTTTTTATTTTTCCCAAAAGTAATAAGGCTACGGTTAACCTTTTTCGGCCGATTATTCCAAACGATTCTCTTTATTTTCTTAATGTTTGATGCATTTAAAATTAAACATTGGTAATTAATCGATCTTTCAGATTCATTCTGAAGTACTTTTGAATTAAAATAACACTAAATAAAGGAAATTAAAAATTTCTAATCTGCATAGCGTTACCCCAACTGGCGTAGAAAAATTGACGCATGCACATTGTGTTCTGATTGTTGACAATATTATCAACAGTTGATTCTTGATTTAAATTATTTTTAGGTTAGTTGCAGGCTTTTGTAATTAATTTGTATTTATGTTAGTTATATATTTTTTGTATATGCTTATAGTTTTAAGTACATCGGTTTGTAAGTAGTTTATTTTAACCTGTTTCCGACCGATTATTTTAAACGATTCATTTTATTTTCTTAGTGTTTGATGCATTTAAAATGAAACATTGTTAATGAATCGATCTGCTCATGATGAATCTGAGAAAATTTTGTTGACAAATTCTTGAGATATTACATAAATTAAGAAAGATATTCTTTAGTGCCCATAAAGTTTAAACACTCTGTTATCTGTAATCATATTATAAAAAAATGCTTTGTTTCACTAAAAAATATTATTATATTAATTGCAGAAAGCATAAATTCTACGGGAGCTAACAGAAAATTAGAGAGATACATGACTGAAGGCCTTTATAATATGTGTGAATTATATGACTATCAAAATTTGGAGTTTTAAAATATTTTGATGAAGAATCTATTAAAGTATTAATTGCGTAAAATATTTAATTATTAAAATTTAAACGAACATTAAGATTGGCGAACCGGCAGGTCGCCAGAGGCGGCTAGTTTTTAATATTTAGCAGTTTTAAAAAATAAAGTATCAGTATAATGGATTCTGAAGAATCTGGCAGAAATCAGATCAGAGGACTGCCGGATTAGTAGAAATTCATTAATGATGTGCACAATATATACAAGATTATATTGTTAGTAATTATAACAGAATATAATGTAGGAGTACAAGAGTAGTAATTAATTGTATAAGTTGTCCCAATGTCATTGGCTTGACACGCACCGTTTTAACTGTTATTTGCTTGCTAAATGCTAGTGCTAAATGTGTTGGATTATTGCTCCAATACTTCCAGCAGGGGAGAGGGGACTATTTTCATACTTTGCTAGATTCTTGTAGGTTTACTGTAATTATAATCAAATTTTTAACACCTATATTTCGTTGTTGTGTCGAAAAAATTTTATTTTACCCTCGCATCTTCTTCCTCGGCATAGAAGATGCTTGCATTGATCGAGAACAATTTACTCGCTTAGCCATTTTATCTGTCGAATCTAAATTAGACAAAAAGAAGAAAAAATATCACCGAATTTCCTTTTGAGAAAATGAAACAAAATTCATTCATTGTTACCTTTATTCTAGTAAATCGCATATTAATTTGTATTTTGTAAATGTATGAAGCAGTATGTATTTTTATTTGATTAATTAAAAATCTCTATTGGGGATTGAAATATTAACTTTATAAAAAAAATCTATATTCGTCATTTTCATGTACATCTTAAGATTTTATAATACCAATGTAATAATTTATTTTGCCGTGTGAAATTTGTATCAAGATCTCCCCAAATAAATTTCGCATTGTTACGGCGAGTCAGTAACGAGATTAAAAGGCCCTTCGTCTCCCTTGAAGGCCGAGAGCTTAGAAAGAAGATTTTCTGACATGTTATATGGTGTTGTGTTTGCACGCTGATAAAAGTTGCGCCATTCATTCGACGTAGAAATGGAGTCATTCCATTCCCCTCGAGCGAGTGCCCTGTGCAAGAAATGGATAAAAGCCTCTGTTGACATATGATTACAAATCGATTTTCATGACCCAATTTTACTCCACAAAATCTCAGCTTATGTCCAAAATCTGCTTAGTTGAAAGGGCTTAATTTGATGGAACATTTTTTTGTTTCGCCGCAACGGCCATCATGAGCAAAATCACAGAAATGGTTAGTCTCGTCGGTGTTTTCGTTCTTTGTTCCCTTAAACCTTTCTAAGCTCTCTAAAAGACGTCTTTCATGTTATTTTTTTAATAAATTCTTTTCATTTCAGCTTAAATTAATTATTCATATTAAGATAATTTTTTCGTAGAACTTATCGTACAATTTATTTTTAAAGCAGAACTATTCCATTCACTGAAAACAAAACAAATATTAATTTCCAGTCTTTAATGTGATAAGGAGTTTTACATTTTTACATAGAATGCAAAACTTCTGGTTCAATAGAATTTGATAAATTTCTCCTAATATCTTATGCATCAGTGGTTATTTCTAAATTAATCAGTTTTCAATGTATTGGAAATTAATTCAAGATTATGTGTTAAGTACGGGCAAATGAAGGTGGAACTGTAGTGCGCCATTACATGTAATCAAACTTTGAGATTTATCAGGTAGATGGCATTTTTTATTAAGAGAAATCAGATATTAAATATCTATTCAAGGTGTTTTAATGAGTAAAGCCAATTATGGTTTTCTTTAAAAAAAAAAAAAAAGCGTGCCTCAGATTTGTCTAAACAGGCTCCGCTGTTCACAGTTTAGTTTTTGTCTGTCATAGGTGGTAGTGAAACCGGTATTTACTATTCAGTGAACATGAGACTAAATGTATATTAAGAAGTGCACTTTTTCGACAATGCAATTATTTAATTATAGATGGGTGAATGCAGTTGTTGTACAGCTATCATGTTTAAATATAAATGTTTAAACTACTGCACTTTTCACCATTATATGGTTCTTAACCGCTTTAAACCAGATTTCTCTTAATATATTTAGTCATTTACGACAGAAATTTCTAAATTTTACTTATGCAGCAAAGTCATTAGAACCATAGTCAAACTTCCATTAGAGAATCCTTTATATTTTTCATAACTCTAAATTTATATCATAAATAAAGTTTTGAAACACCCAAGAAGTTCTCCTCTTTTTAAATACTAGCCGCCTTTGGCGACCAGCCGGTTCGCCAATCTTAATGTTCGTTAAAATTTTAATAATTAAATATTTTATGCAATTCCTACTTTAATAGATTCTTCATCAAAATATTTTAAAACTTTAAATTTTGATAGTCATATAATTCACTCATAATATTATAAAGGCCTTCAGTCATAACGTATATGTATCTCTCTAAGTTTCTGTTAGCTCCCGTAGAATTTATGCTTTAAATTAAAGTGGAAAGGATGAATCTGCAATTAATATAATAATATTTTTTACCGAAACAAAGCATTTTTTTATAATATGATTACTGATAACAGAGTGTTTAAACTTTATGGGCACTAAAGACTATCTTTCTTAATTCATGTAATATCTCAAGAATTTGTCAACAAAATTTTCTCATATTCATCATGAGCAGATCGATTCATTAACAATGTTTAATTTTAAATACATGAAACACTAAGAAAATAAAATGAATCGTTTAAAACAATCGGTCGAAAACAGGTTAAAATAAACTACTTAAAAAGCGATATACTTAAAACTATAAGCATATACAAAAAATGTATAACTAACATAAATACAATTTAATTACAAAAGCACACAATTAACCTAAAAATAATTTAAATCAAGTCCGAATCCGTTGTCAACAATCAGAACACAATGTGCATGCGTCAATTTTTCTACGCCAGTTGGGGTAACGCTATGCAGATTAGAAATTTTTAATTTCCTTTATTCTGCGTTATTTTAATTCAAAAGTACTTCAGAATGAATCTGAAAGATCGATTAATTACCAATGTTTAATTTTAAATGCATCAAACATTAAGAAAATAAACAGAATCGTTTGAAATAATTGGCCGAAAAATGTTAACCCTAGCCTCATTACTGTTGGGGGGAAAAAAAAAAAAAAAACTGAAGCCTTACTCATTTGGCGGTGAGGAAAATGGAAGATTTTTTTGGCGGGAAAGTTAGTTTTTAATTAATAATTAAAATTGTAATTAAAAATTCAAAAAAGGGACCCCAGGTGCACATTCCCGACCTCTAAGGTATACATGTACCAAATTTGGTAGCTGTAGGTCAAATGACCTGGCCTGTAGAGAGCCAACACACACACACACACATTGAGCTTTATTTATTAGAAGCATAGATAGATTTAGCAGCTTCTTTACTCTGAATATAAAGCAGGTTTAGTTAGTGTAGAGAGAGTTCCCGTATGTCTGCAGCTGTTATGAAGAAAACGGAATCTGCATTGCATTTTAGATGCTTCTTTTACTCTCATTTCACCAAAAATTTTATATGTATTTACAATTTTTCCAAAAGACCGTGTACCACATTTCATTTATCTAAACCATTGTCTTTTTGAATTGTCGCGTTAACGCAAATATGTACCCCAACAGATGACGTCCCCCTTACAGATTTGGTCCAAAATTTATTATACATCTACAATTCTGGTGATAAATCTATTTAGTAAATTTCATCCGTCTAGCTCTTTTGAGGTTTTGAGTCATGTTCTCATGCTTACCGATCGACAGATGGACTTCCCTTTGATTGATTTCAAATTTGATTAAAATCGACACATTTCGATAAAAATCTATAAATTTGATGCCAAGACCACAACGCATCTGTGTTGCATATTTATATATATGTAATGATATTTTAAAATTTAATTTAATCCTAATTAATTTCCTAACTTTTTAGCCTAATTCAGCCCATGTCAAAGTCATTCTAAAATATTCTCTTATTTCCTGATCCTATTCCAATTTTTCTTTATAATTAATTCAACGGAAGCTTTGTAAAAATGATGCGTCATCAGTTCCACGTACCGAGTGAAAATGATGGCTCGGTTGCCCTTGTTAAAGATCAAAACGTGTATTGAATCGACTCGTGGCGGAAATCTCATGTTATATAAGACGAGGGATAATTTATTTCTGGTTCTTCCCCACTTCTGCTCTTGCCTCGCCCTGAGGCGGACGTGTTTTGTCCACACCTTCTTGTAAATATATTATGCCTTCTCGGGATGGATTAAAGCGAATTTTAAAATGTTAAAAGTCTCTTCAATGCCTTCGGACTTGCCTTCTGTTTTTAAGAATTATATGCTTACACACACACGCGCATATATATATATATATATATAGTGTTTGAATCTTTAAATGACAATGATTCTCTTTCCGACAGATTGGAGGTTCTGTACCTGGGTGGTAATCGTCTCCGAGACATTCCAGCTGAAATGGGTCGGCTTCACCAGCTGCGCTCCCTCATCTTGTGCGAAAATCAGTTGCAGAGCCTTCCTTCCTCCATTTCATGCCTGCGCCGCCTTCGCTCCCTCTCTCTACACAAGAACCAGCTCACCACTCTGCCCCCGGAAATTGTCACTCTCAAAGGGCTGGTCGAGGTAATCTTTCACCGTAACCAGTGTTTTTTTACCGCAATTAACACCTTTATAGACTCCTGTCTGAAACCGTGACAGTGCAGTTTGCTGAATCTAAGTGTAAATGCACTTGTCTACAGCTTTTAATAATGTTAATCGCTGTAAAGAGCCCATGCAACATGGGCCAGAATGTGGGAAAGCGGAATGAACTGGAGCGGACTGGCGATTGAAATATGCGCAGATGCTTATTGCCTCTGTCTCATTGTCGGAGCTGTTGATTCGCAATTAACACCTCGGCACGTCCGCTTCCTGCGGCGAGTTTGTTCTCGATGTGGCGGTGTAATATCTTGACAGTTGGAGAAGAACTGTAAATATAATTTCAGGAATTAAAGCCGATACTGCCAAAAGAACGTGGAATTTCTATGTTGGCAATAGGAAATTTTTTTAAATAGGATATTGAGGATGTATGGAAAAATAAAGTATATAACAAATGAAAACACTTGATGAGTATGAAAAACTTGCTCATTAATGAACCATCATTTCTGAAAAATCCGCACTTTTGCTTGGGAACAATGATCTCAAAGGACTACTTTCTTCGTTTCATCTCCCTTCCATGCATACTTTTATTGCTTGTAAAAATGTGAAATTCTCAATTTGAAGCTCGTAAAAAGGTTCAAACATGTATAAAATAAAATTTAAATGAGCGTATGTAAGTAACGCTGTGAAATCAGTGATGATTGTCTCGCGCATTTTTCCATATTTGTGGGTTTTGTATTCGAATTCAAATGAAAAACTCGGGTGTGTTAGTACTATCGAAGTTCACCCTTTTTATGAAATTGCTATTATATTTTTCTATTCTCAGGAGCAAAATTTACACCCATCTTTTTGATTCGCTGATCTGGAGACGGGGGGGGGGAGAATCCTATTTTAAAAATGTTGTTTTAGGATTTTAAATGGTATTACAATAGTCAATTTTCAGAAAAAAAGAGGTAAAAATTAAATTTGAAATTAACTTTTTTTTCCACTAGTCTGAATACATTTTCCGATTACCATTACGCTTAAAAATGCTAATATTTAATTCACCCCCCCCCTTGAAAAACAATCTCTACCGATATATGTTTTTTTATATTTTATTTTCACACTGTTTTTGTGGTAGTCGACCAATATTGTACCGTCTGGAATTGTAGAACAACATTTTTTAAAATATTATTTCAATTTAATCCAAGGAACATACGTCTTCATTTGCAACTCCTTTCACAAGTAAAGGACGACAATATGTTTTCTTAGCTTCTTTAACTTTTACTGTCATATAAACCTTATTCTTTATTATCTCTTATTAACCAGAATTTGAAATCAAAGTATCGTCTTTTTTATTTTTATTTAAAAAAATTATTTTTGAGGTAATGAAATGATCTTTCATTTTTGATATTTTATTTTGATAACATTTTTAATATTTATCAGGGTTGTCACGCCACCTGGAAAACCGGAAAAATGGTGGAAAATTTAATAATTTTCATAAAAACTGTGAAAATATAGGAGATTTTATGTTTCTTAGTTATTTTTCCCCATCTAAAAATTGCCTATCTCTTAAAGATAGCAAGAATAAACGATCGTAGTCATCGCTTCCCAAAATGAAACAATACCATTCGCGATTGTATCATGCGGAAACTCACGCTTTTTCTACATTCTCCCCCTTTTTCGATTTGTGTGTTCTTTTTCCTTGAGATTCCCGAATTGCAGTCAATGAAAATGTGCGAACATGCATTTCTGTAACCGCGTGAAAGATTAAAATACATTTCTCTGGCAGAAATAGCAACATTCAATCTGCAGACGCATCGCGTTGATGTTTAGTCACTAACTCGTGAGTTTATTGAATGACTGTGTATCATTTGAAAAATTGTGAATCCTGAGTAGATTAGAGAAATTTTTTTAGAACAATGAGCCGCTAAAAATCCGTATTTCATACCACCGCCATCTATTAGCCCTTTTTTGTTTGTTTCATTAAAACCCTTTGTTATTGCAAGAATGTATGTCAATTTTTACCTTTCTGCTTAAATTATTCAGTGAATTATTTAATTTTCAAATGTAAACGTACTTTTGAATCACCCTGTAGATTAGTATAAGTATGCTTAATATAGTTTATACATTTCCTTATAACTAATTGTTTTGGTTTTAACTGTGCTTTTTTTACCATTTTTTTTTTGATAATTTTTCTAAAAAATTTAAAATTTTCAAAAAATTGCTATTTTTTAAAAACATATGACTAATCCCCCCATATTTTTTTTTTATCATTCTTACATTGTAATAACTTGTTGAATGTTGTTGCTTCTAAAAAATATTTCTTAATCTCATTTTATTGAACACATTTTTATTTTCTCTTATACGAAGTATAGAAGAAAGTACTGTAATCTTCAAAAAATTGGAACCCGATATTTTGACGAATCTGCACGTTTCAGACCTCCTTGAGTCCAAAAAAACTCATTTTGAACATTATGTCTGAGTCTTTGAACGCGTTAATTCAAAAACGCTTTGAACTGCACAACTGGAATTTGGTATATGGAATTACGATCAACTTTGTAAATTTTTATTAAATTTTGAATGAAATTCATTCACAGAAATTCTGTCTTACTGGCTGTTAGAGTGCAAGTGGAATCGATAACTGCAAAACGCGAGGAGGTAGGTAATTAAAATTTGGTTCACAGGATTAATATCTAAAATATAGAACTTATCGAATTTTGGACCAAATCTGTCAAACAGTCGACCTTCTATCAGTATGTTCTTTCGTATACATGTAATGCTATGGGTTAAATCGATGAAATCTTGTGAATACAATTCAGGTGTCAATCGGCCGACAAAAGTACTTCCAAAATGCATAAGCTCCAAATTGATTCAATAAAAAAATGCTAGATTCCCGTGCAAGATTTATGTTTTGTAGTTGTCGTTCATCAATGCCGAATTAATCACGTTCTTCTCCAAGATCCATAATTTTAATTCGGAATCAGGAGGAAAAGATCTCTATTGGACAGTATGCAGTATGCAAGAAAGTGTAAGGGAGACCACTCCTGCTGTTTGTATTTGTATTATTTTTGTACATTTATTTCCATGTATATCTGATTATTCACATTTATAAAGGCACAAATGTATTGATGCGTGTGAAATGTAATAATATGAATACTATATATTGTCCAGCATATATGAATACGGCGAAGTATTTCTGTAAAGTGATATTCTGTGTTTGATGCTGTTTGTGGTATATAGATGCCAATGCATCTCTTTTTAAGAGCGGTCTTGGCCCAGAAATGAAAGGACAAATTTATTTACATGGCTTCTAGCATTTCCAAGCAGACTGCTACCGGAGAAAAAGCAGATATGCAATAGAAGATTAATGTATATTGATAAAAGATAATGTATATTGATTTTCAATACAGACTCTACACAGTCCAGTCATGTTAATGTGACCACCGCCAACTTTTGACGTCAACGTTTAATAACCAGTCGCAGAAGTGTTATCATCAAATTTGGTGATTATATAAAGTGTGTTGTAGGCATTCGGAAAACATTTTAGTTCTTGAGGTCATGCAGAAACGGAGTGATTTGTCCGACAGCTAAAAGGGAATGATCATTAGCTTTCGGGTCAAGGGTGGAAGCATTTCCGAAACGGCTAATTTTGTAAACTCTACGCTGGCCGCCGTAGTAAAAGTATATCGTGCATGGCAAAATGACACTATCTAAAATCAGTGAAATGACAAATGTGGTGGACCATGGGCCATAGAGAGTAGAGGTGAACGACGGCTGCGGAGATGCGTTCGGACGAATAGATTTCCAGCCGTTAAGCAACTGACCGCTCAGATGAACCAAGGGGCTACCAACAGTGTCTCCACAACGACGGTGTAGCGAACGTTGCTGCGTAAGGGCCTCCGCAACAAACGCCTGGTTAATGCATTACGCCTGGTAAAACGCCTGTTCATCGACGACGAAGGCTGGAATTTGCACGCCAATACCGCAACTGGACTTCCATTGAGTGGAGACAGGTGACTTTTTCCGATGAGTCACATTTTATGCTCCATCGGACACATGGTCATTGGCGTACACGGTGTGAAACGTCTGAAAGCAAACACCCTGCAACAATTGTCAGAGGAGTCCAAGCTGGAGGAAGGAGAAGTATGATCTGGGGAATGTTTCCGTGGTATTCTTAGGGTGCACTGATCATTGTGGAAGGCACGATGGATCAACACAAGTATATATCTATCCTTGCGGACCATGTTCACTCCCACATACGAATTGTTTTTCCTCAGGATGATGGTATCTACCAGCAGGACAATGCGACGTGTCATAAAGCTGGTAGTGTACAGGCGTTGTTCGAAAAGCACCAAGATGAGTTTACAGTACTCCCTTGGCCAGCGAATTCCCCGGACTTGAACCCAATCGACAATCTGTGGTACCACCTCGATCGGGTTGTTCGCACTATGGGTCCTCACTCGCTTAATCTAGCTCAGCTGACCGCGGCACTGGAGTTGGCATGGCTCAACATCCCTAATTGACTCTTTTACAGTACGTCTCGCAGCTGTCCGCTCTGCGAAAGGTGGTTATCCTGGATTTTGACAGGTGGTCACATTAATGTGACTGGACCATGTACATAGCTGATATCACCGATCCTTAGATTCTCTCTCTTTTGCTGTAGACCTGAAGAAAAACATGATGCGTGTGAAAGCGATCTCTCGCGGAAATGTAAATGGTTTCTCTAAAAGAACCCGTATTGAGAGCTGCAGACATGAATAATGAGAAAAACTCAGTTTATACACAGATATTTCTTTGAAAGCTGTAGATCCCCTGATCTTCCAATGAAATCCAAAAGGTGCAGTCGGAAAATCCTGGTATTAGATCCATTTTTGAGATGAAAGGTGGTCAGAGCGCCCTGGAAAGCTCTGCCACTAAACATTACTGGGCTCTTTGGGACTCCTCGCATCTTAAGGATTATGTTATTTGCAGGAAAGTGGAGGTGAAAGCTTGTGTCGATGGCAAACATATTCTTTCGAGAAACAGAATACCAGAAGTCTTGATATCGCAAGTGCAGTGCATTTTGGATTTATAAACATGTTAAATGAAACTCAAGAGCGATTTTACTGGGATCGATTTCGCACTAACGTTGAGAAATGGTGCTGAGAATACCATATTTTCGAAACTGAAAATGATACGAAACAAGAACTAAAGATGGCTTGCAGTGCTATAATGTAGTTGCACCATGCGGCAGAACGGCTAAAGATATTTTAGGACCTTTACCGGTGATTTCAGAGTATAGTCAGTATGATGTGGTATTGATGGACTCTTTTACTAAATGATCAGAAGTCATTTCAATTAATGATGTGGAAACCTTGATTATAGCTGTGGAACTCGTTGGAGGCAGAATTTAGTATTATATTCGGATGAAGGCACAGATTTTAATTTTTTGCCTGTGCCTGCTTTTGGGTATTCTGATGACTCGATCGAAAACGCATCCCGAGTCCGCTGACCGCGGTCGAGAGATTTGATCGAATGATTTTAAATCACTTCTTTATTTGTTTTAAAGAATAAAACTAAATGGAATTCACATTTGCCACTTTTTCTTTTGGCTTGTTTGAGAGCGACTAGATGAAGTCCATCAGAGATGCTTTTTTGTGAAATGTTGCTATTGCCGTGTCATATTCGATTTGGGCGATTGAATATGCGCCTTTTTCGCCTAATGAATTCGTAAAGTATTTAAAAGCATTACAAGTTTTGAAAGCATTTATTCGTTTGCAAGAGAGCGAATCAATCTGTCCAGTGAACGAATGAAAATTATTTATGACGTAAGAGCTACATATCATAATTTTAAAGATGGTGATGAAATTTGGATGTATAATCTAAAGTGACGGAGAAGTCTTTACTTACTCGCTTTAACCTGACCTACTTGAATAGGTTTAAGGCTTTAAGATGGATCAGAGAAGAAAAATCATCCACACTGTACCACAGAGGACACAGCGCCGCTCGGGTATGCCTCGAACGAACTCTATCTATCGGATAATATTTACTGAATAAAAATATAACAAACATTGCCCCAAATAGGGGCAATAGTTAAAACCGTTGAGTTGGATAAAGTACATATATTTTATATTATTACACGACTGAACCCATCTTGATGGAGAGAGGGATCCTGAAATGCCTGAGCATATTTACCCTAATGGCCCCAGGAGTGACATGAACTGATTAAATATTTATTTTGGAAACATTAGCTTGATTGTGATTGTCTTTTCCTTTATAAAGGCAATAATTAGCTCTTCTTGAATTTCTGAAGAACAGCTAAATCACCAAACTGATTTGTACAAATAAAAATGAAAATTCAAAGATAGTATTATACTATTGATATAAATTATTAAATAGATTTTCCTCAATTGTTTCTCTCAAATACTATGACGTAAAAGGAAACTTTAGTAATGAATAATAAAATGGTAATTTCTTTTAATAAAAATTGTATTTCTGTTAATAGAAAAGATTATTTTTATTTATGGTGTTGCCATTTTTGAGAATTTAGTCATGAAATTAAACGAGTGATTTATTACAAATTTGATTTCTTACAACTGGTACCTGCTAGTGTTAAATTTGAGAAAGATTGATTTCATGAATTAAATAATAAAAATAAAAAATTATGGTAATATTTAGAAATTTTTTAAAAAATTATATTGCTAAATTTATTCATTTATTTTGCAGTTGAGTCTTCGTGATAATCCCCTAGTTGTTCGATTCGTCCAAGATATGACGTACGATCCTCCCTCCCTGCGTGAATTGGCAGCTCGGACGGTCAAGCTCTTCCGCATCCCCTACAAGAAGCGCGATCTCCCCCCAGGCCTCATCGATTACCTGAATTGCGCCTGCAGGTGTGTGAATCCCAAGTGCAGAGGTGAGTTTTCTCTTCATATACTGTTTCTTATTCTCCTTGGTCAACCAGATAGCAATAATTGTAGTTCTGTTTATTCTAATATTATTATATTGAAGTATAAAATGTCTACATTAATTATTTCTGGATTTGTTGGATTGCATATTAACAGCAGATCTAATATACATGAAGCATAGTGAAGATAAAATAAAGAACACTTATATAATCTATACTAAAGACAGAAATGAAATGCAGTCAAAAGGAATTTGTAATGACCAGCTAACAGAAAGTACTGATAACAGTTCCAATCAGAGCTATGTATGATATAGCATTATACTTCGAATTTAAATGGCATAGTAATGTGTGCTTATGTCATGTTTGTACAAGTAAATGAAAATGAATGCTCTGATTTACTATGTGTGACTATTGAGTTTATTTGAGCAATGCACACTGCAAGAGATTTAAATTTTAAATGCTAGCAGTACTGATTTTCAGTATGCACTGTAATTAGCCTCGCCTCTGGCAATGGCAGATTTGTTGTATTTTCAAAAAATTTATATTCCTTGGATGTGAGAGCACCACCTCAATAACTACTTTGAAGAATTGGTTTGTGCAATGGATTATCCTCAACTATACTCCAGTAATACTCTTTTTTTTATATGTATGTGGTGGGGGAGGAAATTTATTTATAGAAGATTGCATGTATGTGCCTCCCTATGCTTGAACTGAATGCATGGCATCAACTGAGCAATCCAACTGAAGGAACAGCAAGAACTGCATTATAGACTATGTAATAAGTTGAATGCATATTGAACATCTGTGATTTTCATCCAAGATTCCAAAATATTATTCTTGAAATTTGTAGTTTTCAAATAAATGTAACAGTTACCTGTTACTGAAAATCTGGGCATTAACTTAAACTAAACTTTAGACATTTGAACCAGCAAATTTTCCACGAGTATTTTGAAAAAGAAAGTTGCTTTATTTTATACATTTTGGTAACTTTTGTATGAATTTAAAGTGCAGTATATTTTGACTAAAGTTAGGCTAGCAGAAAAAAAATCATTATTTGTTCAAAAATGTATTACAATTATCCATTTGTTGCTTATAAGTATAAGTATCAACTGTATTGGATGCTGCTCGGGTGCCGAGCCAGTGATCCCAGAGCTTGATGACAAAATAGATAGTGTTGGAAACTTCGAGAATTTTAGCGATCCGTCCATTAGGAACCGAGATACGCCTGATTGGGCTAGAAGATTCTCGGCCCGCCTCCCGGGAAATATAAAAGGACGGCAATCTCAAGCTGCAAGTAGTCGTAGTCAAGTATCGAGTCTTCGAGAGGATAGCGAAGCAACGGCGGAGGGCCATCGTTATAGGTCCAAGCTATTTGCTGAACTGAGCTGTGTGCCGGGTCCTGTTGTCTACTGTGGAAGCAGCGTCGTGTCGTGTGTGAAGTAGCCAGTCATTCGGTAGTGAGTCGGCAGTTGGATACAGCTGAAGCGAGGAGACAGTGAGAACTTCAGCCGTTTGGAGAGACCATAAAGCGAAGCTTCGATGATCCCCTCTCCTGCTGGATTCTGTCTGGCCGCTTTGTGTGCTGTGGTCGATTACTACTTGTGGGCTATTGTTTGCTGTAGTGTGCTGCGCTTTGTGTTCGTCTCAGCTGTATATAGTTGTCGTCTTTGTATTCATCTCAGTCTCTGTGTTTAATAAACGTCGTTGTTTTCTTCTCAGGTCTGCTGATTGTGTTATCACTCCATACAACCACTACAAGCGAACCCAGTAATTCGTAACAATATATATAATTTTCTTCCTTTTTTATTTCATATAAACTTTTTATATCCATGAAATATCGTGAAAACTAATTTAATGATGGAAATGAGTGTGAGTGAATTCAGTGTCTTCTCTGATAACTATTGTTAATACTAGATTAATAAAGAAGCTATTTCTGCACTGAATAAAAGTGTGTTAGAATAAAAAAGACTCTGTTTTTTGCTGTTTTTGACTTTTTTTTTAATTTGAATTTCCAACTTTTTATATTTAAAATTGTAAATTTATGATGCAAATACATGTGCACATATAATGTGCCTGTCTATTCTAAATCATTGCAAGATGACTAATTTCTAAACTATTAAAAGTGGACATATTCTTCCATTCAGAAAAATGCTTTAAACAAAGTAAGAAATTATATTTCATGTTGTTTCAATAAATGCAATTCAGAAAAAAATTTAAAAATTAATTTTTTTTAACCATTTTTTAGTTTTTTTAATCATTTGTACTAAAGATGAAATGACATAATATGTGCATGCATGTGTGTATGTCTCTCTCTCTCTCTCTTTACACACCAACCAACTAACAAAGTTGACATATATATACTATAGTGAGTGAAAATATGTACTTTGAAACTTTTTTTAAAATTTTAATTCATTAAAAAATGAAATTTTGACATTTTTTTTTTTTTTTCCTTGATAACTTCAAAAATTTATAGCTGAAAAATGATTTTTGAAGCATCTTGAAGTGATCGCTTCATTGATACCAAATTTTTGACCATATAATATTGCTTTCTATTTTTGATTAAATTTATAATAATATTTTAAACTTGTTTTACAACAAATATATTTCATTGTTCAGATGAAACTCAAACCATTCATATTGTTACTATTAATGTTTCATTCTGCCTTCTTCATTCTTTCATCTTGTAATATCAACCTTCAAATCAAAAACATATATATTTCATATTCATTTCCACCATCTATGATCAAATCTGACTGAGTTATGAAGCTTTGAAAATCATTATGTTAGGGCAATCAACAATTTCATTATTTTAGACCAATCAGACTTGGGAAAACTCTGAACTTATTGGAATTGGCATATTTTCTTCAATAGAGCGATATAGAATGTTTTTTTAACTGAATCAGTTTTTTTCACAAAAGAGTGGAAGTTTTTTTTTTTATTATTTAAAGTGTCAGTGTCTCAAGAATACTTTATTAAATATGGCTCATCGGATCAAAAGGTTGTACAAAAATGTAATTTTTTTACTTCATTGAAACAATTTTTTATATTAGATGTGTATGCTAGTTATTAATAGTTCAGAAATTAGTTTTTAAGATCTCATTAGAGTAGATATCCTATATAAAATGAATCATTTTTGCCTTAAACATTACAAAATTATTCAAATTAATAATATTGATGTCTTAAAAGATCAAAATATGTTTTTCTGGTGTTAATTCTTCCAAAAATATTATGATTCATATTTATTTTATTTCATATTGACACATATTAAAAATTACACCTTTCCAGGTTAAGTTTGATATAAGGATTAATTTAATCTTTTCATTTGAACTTTTGGTGGCATGATGACAATATATTGATAAAAGCTAATTAGTTTGATAAGCAGATTAAATTTTATTTTTATGTTTTGTTCATCAACTCCAGCAATCAGCTTTTTCACAGCTGTTATTATTAATATTTAATGTTATTTAAATGTAATTTCATACTCATGATTCTGCCAAATTGGGCGACAATAATGTTGTTTTTTAATTATCTTACATAAGTATTTTTTTTATTGTGCCGTCATAATGCAACTAAAAACATAAATATTCAGTTTATCTTTCTTCTAAATTTCATGATATTGTATGTTTCTTTTTGTATTTGTTTTGTAAACTGTACAGAAAAGCTAAAATTTGTAAACTATTTTCTTAGTTCCAACAATAGAATGTAAATCATATGATCAAGTATTTAAAGAAACAACGATTACAGTTTAAATTTCAAAGCAACAGTGCAGTTTTGTTTTGTTTTTTAATTTTTTTATTGTTATTATTAAGTTTTAAAAAAATTCATGAAAAATCCTAGCAATTAATAAAGTTGTATTTTAAATTTTGAGAGGGTATAAAATTCCTTTTTTTTTAATAATATTTTTGGAAGTTATTGCAGAAAGAAGTAAAAAATTCCACGTAATTTTTAATCAAAATTTCAAATATATATATATATATAGATCGATAGATGTATATATTTCTCAAAGGTGTACATTTTTACCCTCCAAAATATTTATCTTCTAAGTTCTAGGTCAAATAGTCTGACCTGCAGTATTCCAACTAACGACATATGCGTACACACATTTGCAAACACAATTACTCATTCATCTTTATTGTAAGTAAAAATTGCAATGTAATTTTCATAGCCGCCGTCCCATTAAGTGCAGATTAGAATACAAAATATTATTTAATTAAAAATTTATTTTTAATTCCGGGAAATGTTGTAGTTCTCTACTCCAACTAATGCCAAAAAAATGCCTATAATTAAGTAGTAAGTACTCTTGTCAATAAACATTCTAATTTATTTCGATCCTTACTTTTAATTAAGTAAATGTAAAGTATGCTTGCCATCACCAATGTGTCTTGGACGGTAATGTGCTTATTGCACCTTCATGAATTAATTAGTCTAACCATCAAAATGTTTTCTTATTTAAGATCAGTTAACCTTTCTTAAATATATATATAAATAAATAAAGCAGTAAAATAAAATGGTTGAATAATAGGATATATTAATACTCTTCTAAGAGAATAATATATATAAGCGTTTTCTGAAGTGGTTATAATATCTCCTCACTATAAGCCTGAACCTGATAATACATCGATGTATAATTTCAATTGGCAAAAATCTTTAACAGTGCTGTTGAGAGTGCAATTCAACTGTTTTCAATATTCCTGTAAAATAGTAATATGTAAAATTTCTTAACTTGACTAGAATGGAATCTTTTTAATTCTATATTCAAGTTATTTCATTAAGCGTAAATAACAGAATGTCGTGACTATATTAAAATGTATATATGATAATTTTTAAACAAGATATTTCTTGATTTAAGAAGCTCTAAATATATTTTCTTGTTTCATTTGAAACTTTTTCTAAGAATCATATACCTGAACCATGATTTGAGTAATGAGTATGTGCACGCACTTCCCATGCTGCTCATGGTTTAGCTGCTATAACTTTAACTGACTTAAAATTTTTTAAATTTTAGTTTCTTCTCAAGAATTGGGAATTTCTCTTTTGAACTATAAAAGTTGTTTCCTGAAACATCCTGCTTTCTTCACTTTCCGTTTTAAATCTTCAACAGTGAATTCTATATATTGCTTTTTTCTCAGATAATCATTTTTTGGATTCACTAACATTATTTCATTTTTAGTAAGAGGATGATTACATTATAATATTGTTTTATTTTTGGTGTTGTTTATACTCATTTAAAGGTATGTAGTGGAAGTTTTCCTTCTTTGTAATTTTAATTTATCATCAATTTTTAAAATCTATTTTTCAGCCTAAACCTTATAAAAATGAAGAAATTTTTATTTCAGTTTTATAAAATATTTACTTGCCTTATTTTCAATTTGTTATGGAAAATTTTGAATAATTATATATTGCATTTTAATAATCTAACAGCCAGGAAAGCAGTGTACTGATAAATAAATTGATCACAATTGTCAGCTAATTTAAAATAAGAAGGATGGATTAAATTTCTTCAGTAGTTGTCTAGTAAAGAGCATTTGGAAAAATTCATAATTCTGCAACAATTCATTTTAAAAAATGTATTTCTCAACCTGTTCATAAATGATGTTTGTTAAACTTAATATTTAATATTAAGTGAGGTTTTTTTAATTGAATGACATGAATTATTTTAAAGTTTTGAAAAAAATTTGCTATTGAATGGTTGGAGGAAAATGGGGACAAATATTAGATAATGAACTTCATAAATACATTAGCATCATATATTTTATTTAAAAAAAATCTTTCAATTTTTATCACTTATCTTATGTATATAATATGTTTCATATGAAACTGTTTTGACCAACTAAGAATTAAAAAGAGCAGTTTTTGGTTACTATGTAATTAAAAAAAAATTTAAAATTCATTAGTGATGATTTTTTTAAAAAAAATGTTTTAAAACAATTTTACCACAAAAAATTGGTGGAGTTTTGTTTATTTTCCTGTTTACAAATGAATATTTTCACTCTATTGTAATTTTCTTAATATTATCACGGTTGAATATGTTCTGGATTTATTAGAATTTTTTTTTTTAAGTGAATGAATGATTTATTTTAATTTACCAACTTCTCTAATTTTCTCTAGTTAGACATAAGATTTCATTATGGTCAGCAAATTATATATATACTTTTTTCAAACTGTATTTTGATAAATATGACAGTTTCAGTTGGAATCCTAAAAAACAAAAATTGATTTTTTTTTTAATTTGAAGCTTTACCTTCTGTTTATTATCAAAGATGGTTGAATGCTATGCTAAGTGGCAAGGCCTTAGCATAATTCTATCTGAATAAATATCGAATACATCATCATAGCATTTAAATTAATTTTAAACATTTTTCAAGAATCATCTCCTTGATAATTTAATTTTTATTAAATTTTTAGGATAAATATTTTTACTATGAATATATATGAATTAAATTTATTAGGAATCTTGGCAAAGTCAGTTTTTAGAAAAAGGAATTAAATGCATTCCCAAAGAGACATGCATTTAATAAACCAATGAAAAAAAAATGACACCTAAAAAAATATCATCAAGTTTAGCAATTATAAAGCAACAAGTTTCAGTACTTAGATGAAATTGATAGATAATTTGTTAAATAATATTTCAATTGATGATAAGCTATTAGAGCAAAAACTCAGAAACTATCAAATAATTGTTCAATTGCCTTAAACATTAAGCAAGAACTGGATATACTAATACTGTTAACTTTTGAGTAAATATTCAAACTAAAAGAAGTTCAAAAATGAATTATCTGATGTTAATAAAACTAGTTTTACTTTTTTTTATGAACCCATTGTTGAAAATCCATTTAATTATTTGGATTTTCTTATGACAAATGATGAACATTGTTGAAAATTGAAAATCTGTATGCTGTGCAGATTATAAAGTATTACTATAAAAAAAAAAATGCAAGTGAAGTTTTAGGGTAAAAAATTTCAAGTTTCCAGTGATCAGGATTTTATGAAAGGTTTATTAGATCTTCCATCCATAACAGCTTTATAAATTTTTTACTTACCATGAATCTTTCACGTCCTTAGTTCCAATTCTTTTACATTGCCTTTTAATATGGATACTTTCACAGGCATTTTAAATTCTCAAGGAGTTTCATTCGTATACAGTACATAATAAAATATCAAAATGCTACTTAAAGCATTGAAATTATCTGACTTTACTATTAATGTTGACTGCGATAAAGAAAGACAATGAAAATGCTGGAAAAACTTTACTTACCTGACAACAAAATATGTAAAGCATTTTGTCATTTCTAAGCAAAAAACACAAGCTCATCAAATAACATTCATTTCACTTTCCTGATTTAATTAGCTCTATATTTAGATTTTTAAAGTTATGCACTATTTCTGTATTTTTAAACTATATCTAACACATTCTCGTGTTCATAGCTAATTTTGCAGAATGTGGTTTTATTGTGTGCACAATTAATCATATAACCAGGATTTTGTGAAGAGCCATCTAGTTCAAACTGAACTTCCTTTACTAGCTATGAAAAATGTAAATACAGCAATATCCAAAATTACCTGCTCTCTCTGGTTTAGTTATCTAAACTTAGTAATTATTTAATAAAATAGGGATTAATATTTTGGAATTATATAGTGAATCATTATTTTCAAAATTGCACTTTCTCTTAGATGAATGAATTTTTTAAAAATATGATCTTATATATTCTGTATTAATGGAATATTTTTTAATTTTTTAAAAACTATTCTCTTTGCTGTGTTAATATAATTGTTTTAAAATATGCATATATGTATGTGCATCACATTAACACTTTGAATTATTGGAAACTATGTTGTGTTTTTACTTCATGCTAATTTTCAGGATTTTTGATTCAGAGTTGTAATTGCATTATATTGTATGGCATCTTTATTTTTAAATAATTTAATTATCACATTTGAGTTTTCAATAGCCATGTTAAGCATTTCTGTAAGAATCTTTCATAAAATAGCATATCTTGTTTAAGTTTTTTAATTTTAATATTTTACACTTGTTGGGAAGAATTTCTAGAAATATTATAAATTTTGAGTAAAATACACTGGTGTGCAAAACTTAAGCAACAATGCAAATTTTAAGCAGATAGCCATGAAATTGCAGAAAAGGAGTTCTTGCGATCAGTACAATGAACACGTAATTCAAGAGAAAGGTCATGTGTGTGCAAATATCAGGAACAAAACGTCACAGGCGACGTGAGCGTACGCAAAACACGTGCGGAAGGCGCGCGCAGCTCAACACTACAATAAAAGGAAGGACGGAGACGCAATTAAAGACATTCGCTGCAAGTGCACGTGAATTAATTCGTGAAATATGGCTAGCAGAAATCACTTGGACGATTTCACACGTGGAAGATTGATCGGAAAGCTGGAGGAGGGGCGTAGTGTGACCAGTGTAGCTGAAGAGTTCGGAATCAACAAAAGTGTCGTTTCGCGCGCTTGGAAAGCCTTCCAAACCACAGGTACAGCTGTGAGAAAGGTTGGTGGTGGCCGCCCGAGGAAAACAACTGCAGTGGATGACCGATATATCGTCCTGCAGGCGAAAAGAACCCGAAACCAGTCAGCAAGTGCCATTGCTCAGCAACTGTGTGCAGCAACGGGGCGATAAGTGTCGCGTTTTATTGTGTCCAGGCGCCTTCACAAAGGTGGCCTGTTCGCCCGCAGTCCTGAACGTTGCATCCCTTTGACAGTTTCCCACCGGCGGCACCGTTTACCGGCGGCATCTCATCAATGGAGTCGTGTCCTCTTTACAGATGAGAGTCGTTTTAGTGCCACAAGCGATTCCCAACGCCAGTTGATTTGGAGAGAGATCGGGACACGGTTTCATCCCAGTAACATCACGGAAAGAGACTTTCGGTGGACCTGGAGTTGTCGTCTGGGGAGGCATTATGATGAACGGGCGGACTGAGCTCCACGATTTCGACAGAGGTTCTGTAACTGGAGATCGCTATTGTCAGGAGGTGATCCTTCCCCATGTGCGTCTGTTCCGAGGTGTCATTGGATCAGACTTCTTTTTTATGGATGACAATGCACGGCCACACAGGACTCATGCTGTTGAGGAGCTTCTGGAAAGTGAAGATATCACTCGAATGGATTAGCCGGCGTGCTCCCCTGATTTAAATCCGATAGAACACGTGTGGGATGCTTTGGGGAGACGCCTTGCGGCACGATTACATCCTCCTGGGAACACCCGACAACTTAAACAGATGCTGATTGAGGAATGGGCACTCTTACCTCAAGAACTGTTGGACAATCTGGTGCTGAGTATGGGGAGATGGTGCGAAGCAACCATTGCAGTAAGGGGAGGGCATATCCCATACTAAGGAACATCTGCTTGCTGTTCTTCCTCTTGGGCAGACAATCATGTGTAACGATACTATGAGTTCAATAAAGCCTTTTTTTGTTTGATTCCATACCGTATGCATTGTATTCATTTCTGCGCAACTATGCTTTCGTCATTCTTTCAGAAAAAAATGCTGTATCTCATTTCTGAATTTCATGTCTCTCAGATGATTTCTCGTGAAGTTATGGCAAAAAACATACCTGTTGCTTAAGTTTTGCACACCAGTGTAGTATTTAATTTCTCATAATGCCTGCTATAGTGAATGATGTAATAAGTCTTTCAGACCATCTTAAGATTATGAAAAAGCTCCATGAAATTTACTCTTTAATACAAGATTCCACTCAAATATGTCATTGCTTTTCAAGTATATTAGGAATATATGCTAACCTTTTAACTAAGAGGAATGATACACTGCATGTAGCTTTTGCCATACTATCAACTTAACTTGTTGGTTTTTGATGTAACATGCACATATATATATATATATATATATATATATATATATATATATATATCCTTTTATAATTTAAAAGTACATATTTGATAATAATGGGATGAATGATTATCCAAATATTTTCATTCATTGCATCTCTCTTTGAAAATAAAATATTTTTAGTTTTTTGTATTAATCAAGTTATAATAGGGGGAAATGTATGTAATCTTCATGAAAACGTCTTTTTTTTAATGTTTTTACATGCTTTTATTAACTTGGTTTGTTTCATATTTGTAAAAATGAAATTTCGAATCAATTTTATATTTATTCCTCCTGTATTAGTTTTCAAAGCTTGTGCATTTATGTCTTCTCACTGTCAGTACTTGAATACTTTATCACATAATCTATTAATTTAATTTAATTTTGATTCCTTTCAAGTAGCATCGTTTGGTTGCAGATTTTTAAAAAAAAATGATTTTTAAGTTTCCTTAATATTTCTAATAAGGAATTAAGAAATTTGAAGAATCTAAATATTAAGTGTAAAAATTAGATAATAATTAGAATGAAGAAATTCTCCTGTTTAGTATTTTGATAAAAATATTTATAAAAATTATTTTTATTGAATTTTGAAAAATCAAGTGTTTAAGAATGTAACTATTGAACTTCTTTTATCTGTCTAGTTAATTTTATCTAAATAAATTAACTTTTTTATGTTAATGAAATTATTTTTTAAGCAAATTCCAGAAATCTTAAGATTATTTCTTCTCTGGAATTTTAAGAATGTATAGGAGTAATCAACTTTTTAAGCTAATGTGAAAATCAAAAGGAGCTTGTTGTGTTGCTTAAGAAGTTGTGTATCCTTTCAGGTGTCTACTTTGATGTCCGTGTGGAACATATCAAGTTTGTGGATTTCTGTGGCAAATATCGCATTCCTCTATTACAGTACCTGTGCTCTCCTAGGTGTGGCAACAACTCCTCTGCATCCCATTCAGATGTCACTAGTTCTGATGATGACTCAGATGTGCCCCACAGTCGCCTGAGGCGCGTTCTTCTGGGCTGAATGGGCATTTGGTTCTGAGCATTCTTTTCTTTCCAGCTATTTTGGAAAATTGGGTTATATTCAAATATTTGTTAAAAAAATCCTTCTTTAAGGAACAAAACACAAAAAAAGGGGGCAAAATGAGGGGATTAGCTTGTTGTTTTTTTTACTGGGATGAAAAAATATTGTACTCTAACGCTAATTTTTAACTGCTGACATTCTATTACAAAGGGCATTTAAGAAAAAAAGGTTTCATCAAAAAATTTCATTTCAAGAAAACATCTTTATTTTCACAAGCAAGAAAGTAAACTCATTTTTAACTGGAATAGTGACTGCATTAAATGACAGTGTGCAATTTTTTTTTGTATTTCAATGATTACATTTTTGTTATGAAATTACAATTTGTATATTGCTTAACTACTTGCAATTTTGTAATTCCATTCTACATATGTTATTAGAAATACAAGCCTCTCAGGCAACTTGATCGTTTTTATGTAAATTCTTGAGTGTTGTAATTTGTTTGATTTTCTGTATCTGTATAGGTATAGTGCCATATTTTTTAACCTATGTCAGTTATTTGTAATAGCAAAGTAACTGAATTTACTTTTGTAATATTATCTGTATTTCGAGCTTAATTGTTAATATAAGATTGATTATTAAACTCCTGTTGAAATGTATTATTCACAATAAAAATTCATTACTCTTTCTCATTTCTATTTTTTAAATTTTGACTTGACTTTGTATTTAAGAAAATGAATTTTCTAATTGATTTTCACTCACTTTTTGATGTGAAATTTTGTACATGTATATGTTTTCCATTACAATACACTGCTTAACACTAAACATACCAGCATGCCAATACATTAAAACTGCAATTGGAAAACAGTCACTTTTCCAGTTGTGAGAAGTTTCATGTTAAATATTTTTTTTAATTATCAACTAACTGGTTAATTTTAATTGCATTTTGGTTCCTATCTAGTAGCAACATTTAGTTAAGAATTTAAGAAAAAAATTATTCTATAATATTTGCAATTATAAATTATAAACCAAAAAAAGCAGAAAATAATTTATATAGTTTTTTTTCTTTTTTTCTTTTAATACACTTTTCTAAATGTATTTTGTGAAAAAGTGTCAATATTTGATTCAGTTATTCTCTTTTTAAGTGAAACTCAAACTGATTTATAAATATTTCTGTGTAACTATGATGTAATATGGTTTTTTATTTATTGAAATTTATATATGTTCTAAAAGCCGCGGCAAAAAAAAAATATTTACATGAAGTTTTTTAACTCTTTAAAAATATTTTTTGTTCCTCTATTACAGACCAACGGAAAAAGGATGATTATTATGCATTTATTAAATCTTTATATGTAAGGTTTGCCCTAATGAAAAAATGACTATAGTAATATCTAAAGAATATTATAAATAATGTGTAATGTGGCACTTTATACATAACTGTCATTGTCCTAGTATGGAAAGGAAATGCGTGAATCCATTGTAGAAATTCCTTCTCTTGGTAAAATACTTTTACTTGTCACAAACAAATTATTCCCCTTTGTGTGTGTTGTATTGAATATGAGCAGGTTGTCACTTGTGGCCTAGTATTATTCTGCAGCAGCACTATAGCTTTCCTGTGTTCTTGTTTTTATTTGTAATGCCATTGAACATTGTTTTTCCCAAAAAGAACCAGTCAATGAGTTGAGGTCGAAAATTAATCTTAGCATCTCTTCTCGGCAGAGTGTGGAATTGGAATGGCATCACTTCATTCTCATCAGCACGAACAATAACCCACTTAAATTAGCCTTTATGTCCTTTTCATATGGACATAATTTAAATATACAAGAATTTGATTGAAAGTAATAGTGCAGAGCATTCTATCTGTTTTGAATTGAACTTTCATAAAACAGATAGTAGATTTTAATAGCCAAATTGCAGCTGTTTGCCGTAACCAATAGTTCCAATCATTAATTGCATAAAAAATTCAAAAAAATCTAAATGTAAACAAAAAATAAATTTTTGAGTAATTGCAGCCCAATTTGTCAGATTTCAATTGTTTCATCAGCGAGGTTATGAATTTATTTTCTTGATAAATATTCCTTGATTTTTTTATATTTCCAAAATAGTTGCTAATTTTATTTTCTGAAAATTATATTTGCTATATTTTTATATTTCCTTTATAATTGGAAATTGACCGCTTGCCTCTGACTGGCAACAAAAAGTATATTTAACTATTTTTATCTTCCTTGATTTGTATATAGATTTTAGTAAATAATAAGAATATTTTAGTAAAAAAAAAAATGGCATGGAAAGATTTGTTGAGAAATGTTTTAAAGCTATTTTTATGTAAAATACACTTGTTGTAATATTTCAATTTGAAATTTTTGTATGCTCTTTTAATAAAATTGTTGATACATTCTCAATTTGTGTATTGAGCTGTCCTTTATACACGAATTCTCTCTGCCCAGAAATACTAAATTATATTCTCTATTAATTTTTGTAATAATTAAGTTAATTAAATAAGCAGTTAAATGTCGTTGTGAACCATGTTTAAAGGATTTTTCATTGATGTCTCTACCAACTTGATGCAAGAAATCTTGGGGTATAATTTAGTAATGACGTGTTCTTGGGTCATTTTTGTTGCTGTCTTCCCTGAACGGTTTTTGCACTTTCATTTTCAGAACAGTTTGGATCAAAATTGAAGCTTAATTGTCCTGGTGTTTGAGTAAGGGAATGACCCCAGTTTATTCAATTGGTTCTTATTTAAGTTTGCTTCTCTAGATCATGGTATGACTTTATGCATATAAAAATGGTATCTTTTTGTTAGTTTTTTCCTTCTGGTGGTAACATCACCTTATAAGTAATCTGATAAACTGGCATTACACTTTTTATGGGTCAAAATACCTTCTTAGATCCCCTCCCTGCCCGAAGAAAGAAACCTTTCGGATGGGATGGGAGCACATGTGCAGTGCTAACGTCAATTCCTACCCTGAGATTTCAGCCTGGTTAACGATTTGGATTCTTCAGCTAATAATCTCATGCATGGTATGATCATCAAAGCATGCATTCTTAACACGATGTCATGTCAGCCTCTCCTCATATTATTTGTCATGTTCCGTCATTAAGCAGAATTTCATCCCAGTTTTTCTGTTCTGTAATCAGCATAAATGACAATATATAGGCACACATTTCATTGGAGGGATGCTTGCGAATGATTGGCTGTTGTCGGAACATTTATGAATAGGCTCGCCTTCAAATATTTCATTTTAACCAGGATTTTTAGATATAGGCAAATGTTATTCCGATCTCGCAGAATGGAATTATCGGCCACTACAACGCAGCGCACTTATTAAAAAGATTTGTGATTGTTAGATATAAAAACAGATTAGTATAAAAGATTATCGACGGTGGCACTCGACCGCAAAGATAATGCAGTTACATAGATAGAAAAAAGATAATTTAAGTAATCTACGAAATAGTGCTGAATATTTTTTTTAAGAATTCTTTTATTCTTGTTATAATATAAAACTATGCAAATGGAATCTAGGAAGAATAATAGAAACTATTAAAGATTCTACTGAATAAGACACCAGTGTCAATATGAAAACTGTTTCAGGAGCAATTAGAATAGTTACTTAATTGTGTTTGTTACAATGAATGAATCGTAAATAATTATCGCATTGCTATTATTAATTTGTGAAGGGGTTTTTTTTTTTTGTTATATTTATGTAATTTCCATTTTGAAAAATTTGTACCTGAAATTGGTATTTCATGGCTCCACAAACTATATTTAGTGTTTTTGGCTGAGGGGGCGGGGGGTGGATGTTAAATTCACGCTAGTTAAATTTCTTAGGTTTTAAGCCAATTAGTTGTGGAACTTAGAAAGCAAAGACGCGTGGGTGCTGAGCAATGGGTTTATTGTTCTCAGAAGAAAGAAAAAAACGAATTCTTAGTAAATTTCTTTTAATAAAAATTAATCCTTATACAGGCCACTAGTTTTCATCAATTATTGTTATGGACATGACCATTTGGAGAAAATTGTCCTTAAAATGATGAACGCCGAATCACAGTAAGCAAGTGTCAAAATTATTATAGAGGGTTATACGGGTCTGAAGCGGGGGATATCCGTAATTACGAAATGCAATCGGCAGAAAATTGCTTCTTAGCTATGTTGAAGCTCATCGGGTACAGTCAGGCGCGCGGGGGGGTGGTCGGATAATAATTTAAAAGGGCTTTATTTCGCCCATTCCCTGAGCAAATGACAGAATTTTGGAATCAACATGTTGACAGACAGGCAACATGGATTCCACTCTACTTTGCATCACGTGGCCTCAGAAATCTGAAATGGCAGCGTAGCAATTGCTTTCGATGAAAATGCAACATCATTTTTTTTTTTTTTTTCTTTCTGAAATGCTTTGCGAAAACGGTTGTCGCAAATTAGTCTGTAAAGTTTGTACAAAAAATATGAAACAAATTTGCCGTTATTGTTTTGTGTGTGTTCCTAATGAAGAATTCATCAGCATTTTTTTATGAAATCTAAAATATTTCAACTGCGTATTTAGGCGCTTGGAATACGTCATTTTTTTTTTTCTTCTTCTTCTTTTTCTTTTTCGAAACGTTACTTGATACGCTATTTGTGAATATTCGGTCATAAAGCTGGGGATCTTGATTGCACGTTGTTTGAAATTATACCAACTGGAGATTTTAACTTCGACAACCCTGCAAGAAAACGGTGATATCAATAACCTGTCATTCAGTAGTTACTTAATAAAAAGAAGAAAAAAGGGACACTGGAAGTGTAAATGCCGTTCAGCGTTCACTTATTTAAAAAGGGAGACCCCAGCTTGGAAGTGGGTTCCCAATTGTATAACCTCAGTTTTTCTATTGATTCACAAATATTTTCAGAAAGCTTCACTCGCGAGTTATTAAAGAGAATTTTTTACATTAAATTTAAAACGGATACAATGGAGAGCCGTCGGGTCGAGTATCGGACCATTGGTGTCTCTGAATACGCTATTTATTATTTAACTCGTAATAAAAATCTTCCCAATGGTTTGCATGGCTTCATATCTTCAGAGATAATTAAACTGCACTTTGCAATATGACGAGAAAACTCACTGAAGCTCATGAACAAAAACAAAAAAATCATTATCGTAAATCTTGATATCATGATTTCATATGATTCTGTCCACATCGATGGCTTTGTTCTTGAATGCTTACACCTTGGCAAAGTGGCTATCCAACTTCCTTCAATTCAGAACTCTTCAGATTCGTTGGAGACATACTGTATCTAGCATCAGAATCTTGAACAAAGGCTTCCCCCATGATGATGTGCTTTCGTATTTTCGTGCACGACTTCTGTAAAACTGCAGGTAAATGTGTTCAATGCATTCCTTTTACGGATTTATATATTTGTTTTCTGCAAACATCCTTTATGGGAATTTATTACGGAAAAATTCCAGATACATTAGAAAATATATCAGTGATGAAATTACGGTACATTAAAAATATACCAGATATATTAGAAATACATCAGTTCTCATATTGGAAACTAGAACTCACCCCCAGAAGAAAAGGCTGTAGTTGAATTAACCCCTCAAAAAACTGCAACATATTCACGCGTTTCTTATGTGCGACATCCATTACAATGAAGTGAATCGATTAAATATCTTGGATTATATTTTTTTTCTAAAAAGAATCGATAATGTTCAAAAATATCAGAGATCGAACACGAAAAACATAAATGGACTCAAGGTAATTTTTCGTCAAAAAACTAGGACTAAAGATATTGTCAACATCACAAATAACAGGATTTTCAGCATGTATTGTTATTGTTTCACCATAATCAATAATTTTTGGGAGACAGCATCCGATACTCTTTTACCAGTGGTTCTGAGAATGAAACTCCAGATGTCCCTAAATAGACCACGCATAAGAGTTGCTTCATAGAAAATTTCTCAAGTCGCTAACTTCCCATTTCTTCTTTAAGCAAACATCTTATGATTTACATTCCAACCTTTTAATAGAGCGTTCTCATAATGATGAAGAAATTCAATTAGTTACCAAAGGAAAAAAAATCCATTTCGTTTGTTCTGAAAAACTGAAACACGTCTTCATGTGATTATCACCTTGCCCAACTCCAATGCTTCGGAAAATTTTATTCAGATTTTAAATTTCAAGATAAAAATTATCCATTTCATTGTGATAAATAATTATTTTAAAGAATGCATTCGGAATTTCTGAACTGGGCAGTATATTATAGTTGCTGATTCGTCTAAAACAGTCCAACATACATCAGTTCTGTTATCTACTCTTTTCAAAAATTCAGGTTTCCAACCTACCCAGTCAACTCCATTTTTACTGCTGAAAGTTTAGCCATTACTGAAGCCTTGGTTGTTCTCGCCATCCCTACAAAAGATTGCCTGCACACATAGATAGCTACTGTCCGTTTACAACTTTGAGAAGTATATCCCTCCATTCTCCAAAAATTATTCAACATATAGCCTCCATGATTAAAACTTTAACCAAACTAAACTAAAAAATATCCTCCCTGTGATTATCTGGTTACTCGAATGCTTTGTTTCGCCAAAGAAGTTACAGAAAATATACCTTGCATTGAATAGATCTCTCCGGAAGATATTTCAAGCTTCAAAAAAGCGACGCATCAGATCACAATCAATAATTATCGATGCATCTCCTGAGGTGACATTAGCATTGAAGCACTCTCTTCATAGTCCAAAAATCGAAGAGATAATGTTTTTGCCAGGCTAATCACCAAAAATTTATTACACCAGGATTTTGAATCGTTTTAACCTCCAACATGATCCCCTTTGTTATGAGTGTAACAGCATTAATGATTTTGAACACATAATTATTTCGTGCAAAAAGTATACTTTTTATAGAGGCAAGCTGACGACTTTCTATAGTTAGACAAACAAGATATCTCTTTCAAAAATGTTTTTGGAAAAATAACTTCAAACAAAGCCTGTCTTCAAGCAATGGCGCACTTTAATATCTACTAACTTCATTGATCACATTCTGTTATGACCCCCTTTACCGAAACATCACTCCGTGTTGCCTGAACATTTGAACTTAAGAATCCTGAATCGTATCAGCGAAACTGCTGGCTGAAACTTCAATTAGTTGCGTGTGTTTAGATGACATTTCTTGCCGTCTACATTTGGAACTAGGGGTTAAAGCTGTTGTTGCTTAAAATATCTATCTCTTATTTCTTTCAAGTTGTTCCCGCATAAAACTGTAGACCTTGGTTAAAGCCGCGAATACCTTGCATGACAATAGTTATGAACATTGATCTTTGACATGGATTTAACATTTTCACTGAATTTCTTGGGATCATTCTCAATTAATTTCTGCTTTGTGGTTGAAAAGTACTTAGAATTTGGTTTTAGACGCATTTTTTTAGAACCGATTGAAACCGAAATTTAACACAGAACTACAGTTGCAGTCACAAAATCACGTTCCAAATGTGATGTATCATTGAAATTTTGAGTTATCGCTTTTGCATGCTTCTAAAGTTACAGGCCGACAGACGATCAATCCCTTGTTGAATATGGTTCAAAATTCAAAAAGTATGTACAGTATAAATGTTAAATCTCTGCGCCGAATTTATCCATGTAGCTCTCTTTGTTTCGTATTTTAACAGTCGAACAGACAGACTGCCTCTAAATAGATTGTGCTCAAAATGTGATAAAATTCTGCAGATTTGGTGTAAATACCTTATACCAAATTTTAACAATCTAGCCTCAAGAATTTTTTAATTATCTTTGTCACAGACTAACAGACATCATGCCCAAAATTTATTTTTCGAACTCGGGGAGATCTATAACTTGGAGATTCGTCAAAGCCTTGAGTTTGAATTTTTTGATGGATACACTATTTTCTCCATACTTCGGATACGAGAAAGTGAAAAAACGTCGTGCCTGGTCTAGAGAATATTCCCACAGAACGGGTCAGGCGTGGAAAAAAATAAATTATTATGATTATTGGTATTTTTTTAATCCTTTTCAAGCATTAACAATTTTGCTTCTTATATTACTTTACAGGCATTTGAATTTCTGATGGATAAAAATACTTTTGTTCGGGAGCGTCTTGGAAAAATTTTCATTCTGATTGCACGGTCCATCAGAGTCTTAGTAATCATTTTCAAGGACCTTGTCAAGAATTTTCAGGCCAATACAGAGAACTCTGATACCTGATACCTTAGCTTTGATTCGGGGTCCCAAATGGTGAACTTTTTTTTTTTTTTTTTTTTTGTACGATTCAGTGCTTTGTTACAAAGTAAGAAATATTATAGTTGTCTTATAGACAATAATATCCCACTTTTACTCTAGTTACGAGATACGTCGGTTATGAATCTAATTGAAAATTAGTGCTAATGCACTCAAACACTCAGTCGCCGTTATTATAAGTGAAGGTGTACCTTAGAAGCGACACTATGAGCATATTTGTGTTGATTTTATTTTATCTTTTAAAATAAACTAAATTATTTTCTGAATTGCATTGTTTTTTCATGACAGTTTACATAAAAGTGAAAATCTGTTTTCTCTTCAGTTATTATCAATGTTTGCTTCAATATTTCTTTCTTTTTGTCCGAGTTTTGGAAGGAGGATGATAAAAAATCTTCCATTCTCTCGCGTAATAAGAATTTTTCTCTGCGTACTTGAGAAGGATGCACGCATAGAGCTGATATAAATGGAGAAAGCTAGTCGCTTGTTTCTAGTTTAAACAAGTGTACGCAACATGAGCCATGTGACTTGTGAAAAATATGGCCTTTTTTGGCGCCATATCGCAAATCTTGGCACACTCAAAAACTGCCGCACAGCATTTTGCTTCCCGGCATTGGATCCGGTTAATTTATATATATATATATATATATTCATTCTTTGAGCAAACTGGTTTCGAAAATAATGTTTTCTTTTTTACATCAGTAGACGAGTTTGTTGATTTAAATTATGTTTACTTTTTACTTTGTTTTGTGCATTAATTAAAAGTGAGTATTTTTCTTCTTTAAGTAAACATTTTATTTCTTTTCTTTACCCCAAAACATCTTTTAATTTTACATTACATGTTCAAATACTTTTATCATTATCTCATACAGATAAAAGCTTTTTATAATAAAAGCGGAATATAAAAGTGTCCCGTCTTTTTTTTTTTTTTTTTTGAATATTCTGAATAATATTTATTTTTGTATAAAAAATGAAAAGGATATTAATTAAAACTGTTAAATTATTTTGACATAATTTAGAAAGAAAAAAAAAAACATTAGCTCAGAATCCAACCCAGGTTTCCTGAATGCTACGCCAGTGCCCTAACCACTACACTACTCGAGCGCTCGTTCGGGTAATACATTATTAGTATATAAGCTAATTTGAATGTTTTAAGGTTGACTATTGAGTCTTAATATTTTCATTAATAAGCATTTCAAATGTATACCATCATTATACAAAATCTCAATTCCGAACTCAATTTTAAACCTCGTGCCTTCTCCTTGTTAATATCAGTTTTAAATATTTCGCTTCTGGTTTATAGTGTTGGCGGTAACTTTGCTTCTAACTACCGCAGAAACAAAATTTAATCATTTTTGGAATCTTAAATGTGTTGATTTAATACAAAATAATAAGGAAATTCGAAATTTTTAAGAAAACGGTGATTTTAGGGTATGTGCATATCGCAAGTTATTAAACATTCAGACAAAATTTTTATCTGTAAAGATAGCATTTCTTTAATAGTTTATCTTTAGAATATCCACTAGTTTCTTTTTAGATCTTGATTAAAATTTATAAAAACATGCAATTACTGCTAGCACATTTATGAAATTTTACTATATAACTTTTTCAATAAAACATAAGTTTTAGTTTCACTATTTCATTCACAATGATGATTTAATATCTTTCACGGTATAATACGATTCGAATATTTATGGTAAAAAAGAAACAACATAGTGGAAATAATAAGGAACTTTATTTGCCCTAAAATAAATACACAATTATTAATCAGTCAATAGTGTTTTTTTACCATTACCAAGTGTTTTTATGTAAACACTTGTATTGGAGAAAAAATTACGCCAAGCTTGCAGCCAAGCACTTGCAACGCATTCGAAATTAAAATAAAGTTAGTAACAAAATATAATGCAGTTACATAAGTTTAAATGAAGCTTAATAACAAATTAAATAAATTTAATACAATAACTAAACCAAACTATGAAATATTATTCAGTTTTAACACCAAAATCACTGAGTGATGGAGGGTACGAAATTTTAAATTGACTTAAAATGGATATAAACAGAACATGTTTATTGTACATATCTGTGAAATGATACAGGACTAATCCTTAGGAGGTTTTTCTTTGCACAGCAATAGTTAATCATGGCTTAAATAAATTTTAAAATCCAACAGTTAAAAGCGAGAAAAAAATCTGCCATTGAAATATAATGGGGAACGTAGAATGCGGTTACAGTGAACACAAATTCTGCCCACAAGTCACGTGATTTTATCTTGTCCTACACCAAAGTAGGGTTGCACTCCCTCTATCAGTATCTCAGCTCTATGGATACACGCGGCTCATTTGCGTTTATCTGTTTTATTTGTGTATAAGAAAACAGAAAATACTAATACTTTTACGTCTTACAAATTTTACATTGAACCTTCAACCTCATTCAACTGTAATTAATTACTAATCTAAAGATTTCGGATAACAAATATTTTTAGTCTTAAATTTGGCGCATGTATATAAAGACTATTTAGAGATAATAATATATAATTGGTCTTTGGAGGAACGTTGAGTTTCAAACTCGTTTTTTCAAGAGATTAAATTTTATTTTAAGAGATTAACAATGTCAATAAAAGGCAAAGTTTATTGGTGTCAAACAGTATTCTCCCGTTTTAAGATTAATAACATATGTAGATGTCTTAATATAAACTGCTATTAAAAAGAAAATTCTGTCTATTAAAAAACTAAATTATATGTCCGTTGAAGAATGCCAACGTTTATATAAACTAAGATTTACTGATTAAAAAAATATATTTGATAATATTTATTTATTTATTATTATTATTATTTATAGAAATATTTTTTGACTTTCTGCAGCTTTTACAATGTCCGTTCTATTTCAAGAGCCGTTTCATTCAAAACCCAATACTCGTATTTCGATTATTGGGTACTCGTACTCGCTTAATGATATGCCAAGAATAGTTAACAGAAAAAGATATCCTGAATTCTAAATTTTACGAAATTAAAATAAGACCATAAGGAAATGTTTGTGTTAATACATTTTTAAAAGTATATATTATTGTATTACCAATTATTGTATACTACTAAAAGATTGAAATGAACATCTAGACTATCTATAATCTTTGTTTTATTTAGCATTTGAAAGTTGGCATCATTATTGTTGCAGAATTCTTTCGAACGATCAAATACGGCGATATATCAACATTTAACGAAGTCTAAGGGGCTGCGGTGGCCTGGTGGTAAGGTCTCGGCTTCGTAACCGGAGGGTTTCAGGTTCAAGACCCGATTCCACCGAAGAACCGTCGTGTAAGGGGGTCAGTTGCATGTTAAATCCGCCTGACCAAACGTCCTCCCATTGGTGTGGTGTGGAGAGGGGGGTGCCAGCTCAGATGTCGTTCTCGTCATCTGACCACGGTTCAAAATTACGAGGTCCGTCCCAAAATATCCCAAGTGTTGCTTCAAACGGGACGTTAATATAACTAAACTAAACTTAACTAAGTCTAATGTGTATATAAGCTATCTATACTATTATTATAAATGTGAAAGTTTGGACGGATGTTTGTTAGTCAATCACGGCTGAACGGAATTGGATGAAATTTAGCTCAGAGATAGATTATAGTCTGGAATAGGACAAAGGCTACTAATTATTCCGGTTAATTGAGAGGTTAATTTTTTTATTAATTAAAAACTAACTTCCCGCCAAAAATGAGTAAGGCTTCAGTTTTTTTTTTCTTTTTTCTCACTCTAATGAGGTTAGGCTTAATATATTTTCGACCGATTATTTCAAAGGATTCTGTTTATTTTCTTGGTGTTTGATGCATTTAAAATTAAACATTGTTAATTAATCGATCTTTCGGATTCCTTCTGAAGTACTTTTAAATTAAAATAAAACAGATTAAAGGAAATTAAAAAATTTTAATCTGCATTGCGTTACCCCAACTGGCATAGAAAATTCACGCATTTGCGTTACCCCAACTGGCAAAATTCACGCATGCGCAGTGTGTTCTGATTGTTGGCAACTGTGTTTTCATTTTAATTAAAAGTGAAAAACATGTGCATTATACTGTTATAGCTATCTCAATCTCGATCGATAAATAAAATAGACTTGACTTGATTTTAAAGAAATACGGACTCGTTGTTTTGTTTTATTTCAGGTTACAATGTAAATCAATTGTTTTTAGGTTAGTTTGTGTTTTTGTAACTAAATTGTATTTATGTAAATTATATATTTTTCACATATGCTTATAGTTTTAAGTGCATCGGTTTTTAGGTTAGTTTTAATTTTTTTTATTTGTTATTATTTTATAGTTTTCGAAATGCCCAGAAAACGTAAATCTAATCTTTCGAAGAGGAGTAATAAAGCTCTGGCTATGAAAGTAGCTAGACCTGTTTGCAATTTTAGTGAGCACTTGCGAACTTCAAACCCCCTCCAGCTGTGGGATAAATACAAGGACGCTTTATCTAAAGATATCGTGCATAGGCTGGATGGCACTCACAATAACCTAATCATTAACGAAGCTTTGGTATTGATTGAGGATAAAATGATTTCCATATCTGGAAAATGTCTCACTGATTTCGGCCTACCCCCACCGCAGCGAAAAGAGGAATTATCAAGCGAAGTTGTGAAGGAGCTAAACTACGACACCGCGGTTTTAGAAGCGCAAGTCAATGAAATGATACCATGATTACTTTCCGAGCAGCGTCAAAGCTACGAAACGATTCTGAACCGAGTAAATAGTGGAGAGGAGGGATTATTCTTTCTTGACGCACCAGAGGGTACGGGTAAGACGTTTGTGCTGAACCTCCTGCCAGCCCAACTCCGCAAGGACCGCAGTCTTCCTTGGCTGTATCTTCCTCGGGCATTGCTGCAACTTTGCTTAACAGTGGCCATATTGAACATTCCGTATTCAAATTGCGGCTTAATCTTGCAAGCAAAGATACCCCAACATGCAGCATCACTAAAAACAACGACCGGGGAGTCCTTTTGCAGCAGTACAAGTTAATAGTATGGGACGAGTGCACAATGTCGCACGAGCATGCATTGGAGGCGTTAAACCGCAGCCTGCAGGACATCCGCGGCAATTAGGCGGTAATGGGCGGCTTTGCCTTTTGCTTGCAGACGATTTTAGACAGACACTGCCGAGTGTTGATCAGACCGTCAGTTCTCATACATACACATCAAAATTTCCACGCGAACGAAGTCGCGGGTAAAAGCTAGTAATATTATAAATATGCTTTTTAGATGTATAATAAATAATTGTTTATAAAGTTCTGGCGATCAATCCATGCAAAATAAGCGATCTAGTACATCCAATTTAAAACAGCTTTGAAGCTAATGTAATAAAATATATACTAATGCAACAAAAACAGATAAACTTCCCAAATGAAATAAAATCTTATTCAATGAACTTAAAATAATAATAAAAAAAAGGTATCTGATTATGTCAGCTGCTCATAGTAAAAGTGCTCATATATGAGACAAAATTCGGACAAACTGTTAAGATATTTGCAACAATTTTAAAAAACAGTGTTTAATGGCGTTTTGCTCTACATATTAATTAGTTTCTACATATAGCTTTAAACCTCATACTTTACTGCATAGTCTAACTTATTAATCTCTACATTAATTGATTGAAATGTGATGAGAATGGGATTTTTGACAACAAAGGCCGTTATCTGCTAATGCCAAAAGAGTGCATTGCATATTAAAAGTAGCGATGAAAATATAGGAAGAAAACAACTTAATAGGAACCGTTACCAAACAACACAAGTGATAAATGAGATTAAACAGAGAAATGGATTTAATATTTCGATAAAAATTAAAATAAAAAATAATATTAAATGAATTTGTTTAAGAATCAAAAAGAGGTATTAGCATTGAAATGGATGTCACTATAAAGCTAATTTTTTTTAATTTTAAAATGGTGTAAAATATTCAGGCGGTATGTTTTACTGCGGTATTTTATTCAGAATTTTTGCGAAATCTTTTATTCTTCATTCCAATCCACTTTGGAGGGTCGTGACATTTTTTTTTTTTTTAAATATTGCAGCTAATCTTTCCAGGTACTAATGAGAATGCATGCTAAATTTCTTTTGAATTCGTGATATTGAATTGCAACAAATAAATAAACAAACGGATTATGTTCAATCATGTATTTGTGTGTGTGTGTGAGGGGGATGAATGTGTATGTTTCATATACTGCTGGTAAAATATACATAGAAATTTCAATATGTCGGACAATTCTGCAGAAATATAAATATAAATTTAAAAATAACGAATTAAGAAATAGAAGCTAAAAAATATGTAAAGTTTTTTTTCTTCTTTGTTTAACTTTAATTTTCCAGCCGTGCTAGGATCTGTAATAATGGCGTGCTAAAACGGCGATATTAAATGCAAAAAGCGTCAACTGAGAGCTGCTCATTATGGATGCAGCTGCCGATGAAATGATGCTATGAACTCGAACCAAGAAATGATGAGACAATCAAGAGCGAGTACAAACAAGCGGTCATTGTAAGAAGTGGTGATTGATGATCCATTTTGCGCTTGCTCATTGGTCATTTGCTGAGATCAGGCAACGCCTTTGGTCAAGCAGCAATTGGACGAAGACGCTCATTCGCCGCGAGATTCGCTCTACCAAATAGCCAAAGCACAATGGGCGCTAATGTATAATTGAATGCAATAAAAAAAATGGAGTATGTTTTATTAAATAAAAATGGCGAGATTTTGAATTCGTGGGTTTTTGAAAATATCTTTTTTTTAAATTTATAAATAAATAGTATTTATTAAACTCTTTAGAAAATATCAAGAATCATATTATATTTAATTAAAAAAAATAGTTTCTGAAATTTTTTTAAAAATGAATCTCTGCTGCCAATTTTAATTCTTGCTGCCCACGTTCTTGAATTACGAGAATTACGAGATCGCACTTTTGATAGTGGAATTTTTTTATGGTATATTCATCCTTGAATGAGTTAGATTCCACTTCCCTGCATTTCAAAATATCAGCGTCCGAGTAAAATAAAAAATTTAATCTGATGATGAACAAAGTCAGTTGGTTGAAAAAGAGTTGATTTGTCTGTCTTGGTAGATTTAGTCTTGACTCTGACAATTTCTTTTAGCCTTGGTTGAATTGTGACGGCTCCTGCGCTGCAGCGGAAGGGGCGCGTTTTGTCCTTTTTAAAACTAAATAAATACTTTAAATATTAGTTTGAATAATTTAAACATTAGTCAGACAATTTATTAGTTCTTAACTTGATACAGGTAAGAACGAATTTATAATGAATTATAACTAATATCTAATTAATTTTAAGTCTGATTTTAAATTAAATTTTCTCAACATATTTCCCGCAATTCTGATTCCCGTTTACTGAAGACCAACTGCTTTTGGTAACCAGTTAGTTTGTTGAAGTAATTGGTTGGTAAAAATTTCAATGAAATATTTTGTGTCACTTCATCGTCAGAAAAATATTTTTTAATTTTAAATTTTAATAGATATAATATTTTAGAGGCCTGTTTGTTGTGGTACGCATTTCCCAGATTTTTTGTCTGCATCTTTACGCATCCAATTGTACCACAGAGAAGATCAGCATTTAAAAATAGGCGTTCCTCTTTATTTTTATTTTTTTTATTTTTTTATTTTTATTTTTTTTTTATTTTTTTTGTAGCATGTCTTGGTTTTAAAGCTAAGTCTTACTTATAAATACGACAAAATAAAAGAAAAAGTAAGCATATTTTACAATGAACCCTCCTCAAAATGGAAAATAAACTGAATATCCTTATTTCAACATCAACAAAAAATATTTATATTATTTTATATTTCAAAATATGCTTAAAATATCTTTCAAAATTTCATTGAAAATTAAAAATTCAAAAAAAAAATCATGCAGCAAAAAACTGGTATCTTAAAAAAGATTATTACTCGAACTTTAAGATATTGTAAAAATTATTTACTCCAAATTTCTTCTAATTTTTTATTAATTAAAATTTTGATTAGTATTTCAAAAAAAAATTGCTCTGAGATTTACATTTCCCTCCAAAGTGTATGTGTTTCAAATTTGATAACCTTAGCTCTGTCCCAAAGAAACGCACTCACCTTATATCACTTTCTTGTAGACGTAGTATAAAGAAAGTACAGTAATCATCAAAAAAATTCGAACTCGAAAATGTAAAGAATCTCCATGTTTTAGTCTGTGTCCGTCACGATGCTTTGAGCTAGACGGTTGAATTTCGAAAAATTTGATTAAAATTTGTTCCGAGGAAGTTCGTCTGTCCGGCTGTTCGAATATAAGTTAACAGGATTACTACAAAACGAAGAGAGCTTGACAAATAAGATTCGGTACATAGATTTAACATCTTTAGGGTAGACACTTATCAAACTTTGAGCGAAATCCAACAAGAAGTTGATCGCCTGTTAGTCTGTACTTTCTATTTCAAAGACGCAATGATTTAGATATATCAAATTTGGTTTGCAATTTTGTGTCAAAGTTTTGTTTGAATAGGTTGAGAAAAACTTGTCTAAAATATAAATTCGATTTTTGGGTATTATTAATGCATACGAGGGACAGGAAGAATGCAATCAAGACGCCAAATTTACGCCAAAAGTTAATATTTAGCCACTACTGCATGCCAATACCATATAAGGTGTTCTCAGGGATGACACCTTTATGAGTATGCGAGAAAGTTCTGGGAAGACCACCCCTACACCCCTAATAGGTATTTACTTTACCACTCCCACTGGTTAAGAAAATACGGTTAAAGGAAGAAAAAAAACCCGTAAACATGAAGTTAAAATAAGTACGCTAGTATGGAAATAATTTTCGTCATCATTTACAAGGGGAAAAATGAAATAATTTTTTGTTTATCTATCAAGCTTCTTACTTATTTTCGAGTTTTCTATACTGAAAAGATTTTTAAACCACCATTTCTCTCTGAATGCAATGTCCAAAGTATTCTCGCTAGAAAGACTGTGCAACGATCAGAGGATTTCCTTACCACTGGATTAAAAAATTTTCTCTCTGCGAAGAAAGGCATTTCCACCGTTGACATTTGCGGTGGATTAAAATATTCCCAATTGGAAGACCATTTTTTGAGGAGGGAGAGCTGCGTAAAACCAAAGCCTTCAATCATAAAAAATATATATTCAGAAGGCTCCAAAAATTTCTGCGTCGTGCCCCTCTTCTTTTCGGAAATATTACTGAAAATAGAACAATAATTTTCAGCAGAAATGACACTTTCCACAGATTATATCATCGCAAACAAATGGGTTCAATTAATGATGTAACGTTTCCCCTTTTACCTCACATGATAATTTGCATTCCGACCAGATGTTTCTCCCGTTTCCCCACACTTAGTTAAATGCCTCAGATATGGATCCTTTTCACTAGGAGAGTCACTATGTCTGGTAAATTGTTACTATATCTAGGTCTAGGTATGGGAAACCAGATGTGGATCTCGTCGTTTCAAATAGATCCATCATGTCTTCAAGAGAGAAGAACGTCAAAACATTAAGATGCTAAATATTTTTTTCCCTTAGGTAGAGATTCCTCAAGTCATCAAGAAACGATAAATCACCAGCAACCATTATCATTAAGTGTCAAACCCCAGGTGCACTTCAGCCGATATTAGCTGCGAATTGATTATAATTTCTCATGTGCTCAAGAGGGATCGGCCACAATGGTGGATCCTTAACAGACACTCCCTCGATCGAGTGGGGACTATTGAGGAAACGTTGCTAAACAGCTGTTGTGTGATAGGAAACTCAAGTTCATCAATGGGAAAAATGGAGACGGACATCTGATGGAAATAAAATGCTACATTTTTTCGCCCCTCGAAGGAGAGCAGTGAATGGCCTTGAATTAGAATTCAGAGGGTGGAAAATTTGTTCCTAATTTTTGAGAATCTCCGTGTGATTCGAGTTTCTGTGTTAGCACCCACCCGATAAAGATCGATAGATTTCTGGAAGCGGCCCTGAGTAGCCTTTTAGAGCTAATAGCCTGTTATCGGGTCTTTTGGTGATTTTTTCCGCGATTTGATCGAAGAACAATTTTGTGATTGAACTGCTATTTGATTTTTGTAAATATTAAACTAGATGAAAACAAGTTGTTTTTGTGTACATATATATGGCTGTAAATAAAAGAATTGTTTTGTTACTCTACTCTTATTTGATCGGTCTTGGCCAAGATTTACCCGTTGGGGAATGTAGAGCTCTCCTACTGTGGCTGGAGGCACTCGTTCGAGGACAAAAAATTCTTATTCAAAATTCTTTCTTTTTCCTTACATTTTTTAAAAATTGTTTTTAAATAGAAGTGTAATTTATATGTTAAAAATATGTATCATGGAAAAGAATATTTTTCTCTGCTTTAAAATTGTATAAATATTATTTCTATACAGTAATAACTTTGGAAATTATCGCAGTGAAATATTAAAATTTCGTTAAATTTTTGAATGATTGAAATTCTGAATAAAATTTTTTGGAAAACTCGCTGCGAGATGTACATTTTCACTCTCCAAAGTATGTATTTCCCGAGTTCGATAACTCTGGTCAGTTGGTCTGGTCTGGACTGTAGAGCGGCAACGCAGACAAGCATTCCTCTTTATTATGAGCAAAGACAAGAGAAAGAATTCTGTCAACCTTTCAAAATGAAAAAAAAAAAAAAAAAAAAAAAAAAAACCTCATTAAATTTTCAGTTAAATGAATCGAAATTTTGTCGTTTTTCTGCAGTAACTTTGGAGCAAATAATCTTACAAGGAATATTTTAATACACTTATAAAATTCAAGATTTTAACATTTCGATGATATCAAATACATTTTTGCAGAATAATTCTTCCATTTGTTATTAATTTTAAAACATGTAAACGCATTAAAATTTATGCAACTTCGTAATGTAATGTGAAATGAATTTGGACTTCTCTTCCACAATTTTTTAAAAGTGGTAGAGTAGGGTTCCCCCCCCCCCATCAAGTTATTATTTACTTTTCATCAAGTTATTGTTGAAAGTAGTGATTTAATAATGTCTAAAATTAGGTCAACTGCTCTAATCTCATTTTTGTGCACATTTTCTTTCATGTGTTACTAATTCTTTAGAAAATGTAACGCAGATGATTTTCAAGCAAAGAAATTCGTAGGCACTCCTTTGCTGGATAATGTTAAGACTCAACCACTCTTCCCAGACATTTCTCTTGAATTCCATACGTTTCTTTTGGAAACGTATGCAATAACATTGAAGTAGTAATTTAACGCTGCCTGAAAACAAACATAAGCCAATCGCCTAGATGGGGAGGAAACTGCGTCTCTGATTACTTGTGGCAGCAACTGAAATGGCGGAGAGAAACACGTGAAAGCTGGCCTGCATTGGATTGCTATACTCAAACCGAAGCCATAAATAACGTAGCAGAAAAATAATGATTTTAGGTCGTGCAATCGAAACAATTACGTTGTTCTGTATTATTTAAATAGAAATGATGTTAATGTCTACAGCATTTTACAATAAAATAATTTGCATTGAAATGTAGCCAAAACTTTTTTGATATTTCTAAATTCTTGGCTTATGATCGTGTCTCTAATTTTTAGTTTAGAAAACGTTACAAGTCGTTTGCTGTTTCAAACTGATATTGTTTTAAATTGCGTTACACGCTTTCTCTGAAAAAAAGAAAAGCTCGAGATGGATACTGTTACAAACCTGCAATTCGGCTTCCCAGCATAGTTTGTTCCATCAACAGAAAGACTGTTTTAAAGTCATCGGTACTAGACGGAGTCCATGTGGCGCGTTGGAGGTCCTGGAGCTTGGCGACAAACTTGGCGACTATTTGGCGACAAATTTGGCGACTTTGGCGCCAAAATAGATAATACCCGAAACATCGAGAATTTTCCCGATCCGTCCAGTAGGAACCGAGATACGTCTCTAACGTTCCTGATTGGTTGAGAGGCTTTTAGCCCCGCCTCCCGAGACCTGTAAAAGGAAGCAGCCGCAGCTGCCAGAGGAAGGTAGACGACAGGGGAGTTCGAGAGCAGCGAAGTAGTCCGAGTCGGAGAAGTCGAAGACAGAGTAGTCGGAAGCGACGGAGTCAAGCTAGTGCTGAACTGAGCTGTGCGCTATTGTCTGCAGTAGATTCTTGTTGTATGCTACACGTCTCGGTTGAAGATATCTGTGCTGTATATAGTTATCGTTTTTGTGCCGTCCTGTGTGTCTTCGTGAAAATAAACGTCGTTGTTTTTATTCTACTTCTGCCTGCTGATTGAGCGTTCTTTACCCCATATCACTTCCACTATCCAAACGATCCCCGGGAAATTAGTAACAACACATAATACTGTAAGAGCAACACTGATAAAATAAAATATAAGCAGGACGGTATTTCGAATGTTTGACTGGAAATGTTAACTTTTTTTTTCCTATTTAAAGTTTTGTGTTTGATTTAGCAAACGATTTATTTGGCCTTCTTTAATAAGAAAACGTCACAGGAAAAAACTGGAACAATTTACTTGCATTCTTATTTACTCTTTACGCAACATATTATTCATCACTCCAGACGAGCTTCAGTCTACCGTAACAATGCATAGAAACATTAATTAACTAAAATAAAACTGTTTCCTTTTTTGACTTTTCTAGAGTTGCATCGCAACTTATCAGCTCCCATCCTAAAATCAAAAACCCTTTGATTTTTATTCACAATTTTTCTGTTTGATAACAGTAGGCTAAAAATTGAAACTCTTTACATTGTTGCAAACCTAGCATTTTCTAAGATTTTAATTACATTTTTAAAGAATCCAACGATTAATTTCGAATAAAAATAATTTTAAGAAAACCTAATTTCCAATAAAGGATTTTCCATAGAGAAAAATGCAACAGATATAGTGCATCATACCTTAAACTCAATACTGCAGGCAATCAAGAATAATAGGGAAACACATCAAATGTCGAATCACATCTGAAATCAAAAACAAACCTTATAAAATGTTATAGTAATATTAGCAATTTTTGCAAGCCATTTTCTAATAAGAATAACATTTTTTTTTTTACAATTTTTGTAAGCATGGAAAAAGCGTGCTCACCTTAAATTTTAAAACTTTATTAAAAATCAGTTCTGTCGTTACTATCAAAATAATAAACAAGTTCATTGTCGCCTTCTCTATTTATGTGTGTGTCTTGACTTCGAGCTACCAAACTTGACACATGTAGCACCTATACTTTGGAGAGTGGAAACGTATAACTTGGAGCGATATTTTAAAATTTAATTGGAACTTTTATTAAAAGTTAATCGAACTGTTGGGGTTTCTCCTCCTTAACATGCGAAAATATTATAGTACAAAAATAATTTTTACGTATTCTTAAAATTCGATAAATTTTCCCTTCAGTGGTACCATTTTTTAACATATAAATTAAGTTTTTATTTTAAATTCATTTAAAAAATAATTTAATCATATTTTTCAGCAATTTATTTTATGCAAAATAAAAACAAAATTTAGCTTAAAAGAGCGCGTCATGAGTAATTGGGAAAATTAGCTTTTATCAATATGTTGCCATCACGTTGACAAAAGTTCGTATTAAAGGATTCAGTTAACTATTACTGCAAACTACAACTAGAAAAGTGCGATTTTCAGCACTTAGTAAGTCAGAAGTGAAATGAAATAAAATGTGCTAAATTTTAAAGAAATTGATGTAAGAAAACGGTTTCTGTTTTTAACTTTTAAAATATCTATACCATTAATTCAGTAATACCGCTTTTTTTAAAGGCAAACATTGTCTTATATATACAGCAATATCCACTCTAATCAGGGACAAACAGCTAATTTCGGAACATTAGTGTTAGGTATTTTAACGTATGAAGAAAACGACACAATCAACAGCCGAAATATTTTTAATGCAAATCATTAACTTATTACTATTTCACATATTAGAAATGCTAATTTAAAAATGTCAAATAATGTAATTCTGTTGGTATAAATTGTAGAATCATTATTTCGGATTCGTCTGCCATACTTCCCTCTAGGCGATCCTCTCAAAACTAAAAGAAGGAAATCGAACTCTTGGAAATTCCGATAGGCGGCACTGGTCTTTACAGATTATATATAGAATAAAGAAATGATTCGAATAAAATAAATGATTATATTTCATATAGTCGGGTGTCCATAAATGCCCGATGAATTGCGAGTTTCAAACTTTCATACAGACCCTCTTCCCTGCAAATCATATTTGTCCTAGTATTCTTGAGGCAATAACATTTTAAGTGAAAAGATCCCATTCTATTGCGATTAAACCAACATCAATCGAATATCACTATTCTATGAAACCGCTCGATTTTAGACTTCTCCATTTAAGCACCGGAGTTTCCCCAACGCTAATTAGCCTAAATAATGAAATCGTTCATGATGATATTCAAATGATATTCAAAGTGATATTCAATCAGTGAGATTTTTTCGCAGAAGACTGTCAGGGTTCAGTTCAGTTATATTTACGTCCCTTTTTAAAGCAACTTTAGGATTATTTGGGGACAGACCTCACAATTTTGAAACCACTGTCAGATGACGAGGATGACACTCCCGCTCTCTTAGGTTTAGTTATATTAACGTCCCGTTTGAAGCAACACTTGGGCTATTTTGGGACGGACCTCGTAATTTTGAACCGTGGTCAGATGACGAAGACGACACCTGAGCTGGCACCCCCGGCACTTTATTTAAGGGAGGTGACAAATAAACCGCTGTACGTAAACGACCCCCCCCCCTCCACACAAAAATAATCCATAGGTGTTAAATCAGGTGATCTAGGGGGAAATTCGACTGGACCATGCAAGCTTATCTGGAAACTCGTTATTTAACCAGTGTTTCACAACTGTAGTATGGTGAGCTGGAGATCCATCATGGTGGAACCAAACATGTGGAAATACTGTTAGAGGAAATTCCTCCATAAAATCAGGAATAACAACATTCAGAATCTCATGAACATATCTGTCTCCCGTCAACGTACCATCATACAGTATGGGTCCAAGCAAGTGGTTTTTGAAAATACCACACCATGCATTTACAGAAAATTGCCTCTGATGATGAATAACACGTACCACGAATGGATTTGCATCTGACCAAAAATGCTCATTTTGAGGATTAATGCATCCATCTTGTTTGAAACAGCATTCGTCTGTCCAAATTATGTTTTTCAGGAAAGAGGGATAAGTATCTTCCTGATTAAGAGCCCAATTACAAAAATCTAGACGACTTTGATAATCTGTTGGCTCCTGTCCCTGCACACCATGAATGCTAAAAGGGTGCCATCTATTCCGTCTCAGTATTCTCCACACTGCTGCGCATAATAGGTTCATTTCTGAAGCAGCAGTACGAACACTACTATGTGGATGACTGCAAAAGTAAGCCAAAATATTAATTTCTTCATGAGTTAAGTGAAGTATGAGACTACCTGGTTCACCTACGCTTCCTCTTTCACGCATTCGTTGCACTAATCGGGAAATAAATCTCCCGGAAGGATGTCGGAAATTGGGATATTTACACCGAAATACCCGTGCAGTTTCGTTAGCATTGCGATTGCATAAACTATAAAGCATTAAGATTTCAAAAAGTTCTTCATTGCTGTATTGCGACATACTGTTTGTACAGGCTAATTGCGCTCTCAAAATGTAGCAGAAGTGTGAAATATTTATGTGTGAGTTATTCTTACGTAAGCTATGCTGTTGATCAATGACGGAGTACCAATAACATAATATAATGACGCGTCTATTGAGATTATGCGACATACCAATTTGCATATGCAAATATTTCTAAGTTTTTTTTACAACTTCATTGATTGTGCTATTTTTAAGTTATATTCTGTAATTCATGATATAAAATTTTAATCAGGAAGCATAAATTTTAAAATTTGTATTTAAAACTAAAGATATGAAGCATATTTTATTTCCTTATGATGCCTTCCTGCTTCGCGTCAACTGCACTGAAGCTGTAAACATTTGCATTTTAATTTGCGATTGACCCTTCATCAACTTTGTTTTAACATATCTTTGAGAATTTTCATGATAAAATTCTGAAATTTTGTACATGACCTTATAAGAGGATGGAGCACATTTTACTCATTAGAAATCTTTTGTACGGGGGCCGTATAAAAATTTAAATTTTGTATTTTTTAAAGTTTAATCCCCTGAAAATGTTTATCGATTTCATAACATTTTGCACCTTTTTTTACGCAACTTTGTCATTTACAGTATATGTCTATGATCAATATTTAACGAATAAAACCGCGGTTAAGATTTTTGAGACACCCTGTATATGTATAACCACTTACATTGTTTTTATATTATGTCCTGCAAAGTCAATTAACATTGTGGAGAAGTGTTGAAACATCCGAAAAAAACTGAAGAATATTAATTAGTACATTTTCTAAAAGCTCTATTCTGCTTCATAAGAGAGTATTTTGCTGTCGCCAAAAAGCAACAGCCAAATTTTCAAAAGAAAAATAAATAAATGTGTACGTATAAAAAAGACGAGAGAGATTTTTTTCTCTCCCTCTTGTTAGAAACAGACATTTCTAGTCCGCACACCTCCCTCCCTTACCAATCCTCGTCTCTTCGGAGTGGAGTTCTCTCCCTCAAAGAAGGAACCGGAAAGCATTCGTCCACACGTGCAGCGCTGGTGAGGAAGTTTACTTAAATGGAGTCGATTTCTATCTTGGGGATCGCCAAATGCAGTTTTAAAAACAGTGGCGCTTCGATTATTCGGATGTTTTTCATTCGTGAGTAATTGAATTCCTTTTTTCTGGTTCCTTAAATTTTTTACTAAGAAATACTTTTATCAAATCGAATTTCTGTTGATTTTGTCCCAGTCATAATCAAAAATTTAAGATGCTGTTGTTTTTTGAAATCTTTGTTTTTATTAGTTAAATTCACTCGTAACCGCCATTCGCTTGTGTCATTAGTGAATTATTTTTAAAACCCATTGATTCATTCGATCCGTTGTGTATAAACTTGAACTGTTTTGCGTTTTATTACTACAACTATCTGATTTGAAGTCACGAATTCCGTATTAGGAATTCAATTCAGAATCCATAAAGCATTTGAAGCGTTGTGGATTATCCAGAAAATATTCATTCTGGCCAGCCGAGGCACGTTGAAAATCGTATGACAAGTGCGACGGAAAAACCAACAAGCAAATACAAACAATTTCTACACCAAAATACAAATGATGCAAAGTTATAAATAATAGAAAACATTCAAAATAAGAAGAATTTTGGCGAAATCTTAAGAAAAATTAATGAAAATAGAGAGAGAGAAAAATAAGAATAAAATTAAAATATGAAAGAAAAATATACAAAATATTTTGCAAAAAATTTCAACTTATAAAATATTGAAATTATATCAATAATAAAAAGTAAAAATAGTAGCGCTAAGGCAGTTAACAATAATCTACAATAGTGTTCAGTTAACGAAAAAAAAAATAAAGTAAAAGAATAGGTCAGAAGGAAGTAGAGCCAGAGTTTAAACTTGCCCCTAAGACATCAAGGACAATCTTTCTAAGTCCCAGTTTAGATGCATTTTGATTGATTATTGCATTTGTGGATTATGGGAAATGATGTCTTTTAATGATTTATTTTAACTTATTAATTTGAGAAGTGATAATTCGATGCCCTAATGAGATACATACCTCATAAGGGCATATAGGGATATAATTCCATATATAGTGATATATAGGGATTAAATTCCAAAAGAATATTTTTTTATGAGTTGCATTGTTACTTTGATGTCTTATTGTTTGGGTTCTTCAATATATTACAATTATTTACTTATTTTCTGAAATTATTATATTAATAAAAATTATCATTCCTTCATTCATTAAAATTAGTCACTATTTACTCTGTAATTTTTAATAAAATTGTCAAATGTCAAAAATAAATATTTACTTTCATTTTTAGTTTCAAAATTGTCATTTACTTTGTTTTAAAGCTCCTTTTTTAATTCGAATTTTTATGTAAACAGTGTTTTACTATAACTTCAATCGTGTCCAAATTGGTCATGTTCCATAAAATTTGAAATATAGGCATTAAGCTTTTAAAATTGTAAGTTGCCATGTTTAATTTTTTCCCCAAAAATGATTTACGAATTAATATTTATTGCAACTTTTATTTAACTGATACACTTTTGTTTCTTCTGAAGGTGGGTAGATTATCACGATGGATTGAACTCTTTATGCTATAATTTCAGGTTTTGCAAAGTGGGGTTGCTGATAACAATACATTGTTTTAATATTTTTCAGAATTTTTTCTGATAGTTTATCAATTAAATTTTGATTCCGTACGAGTGGCATCAGCACGCATTTATTTTGAAAAATATGCATTACAAAATTCTATATTATTTATAGTAAAGAATTATAAATTAAAATTCAATAGTGAAAAAAATTTAAACGAAAATTATTTCTAATTTTAGCGCACTGATAAATTTGAGGTTTTATTTTTCAATTTTTGAAATTTAGCTCACTAAAAACATAATTAAAGCCTCATAAATTCGAAGCTACATTAAGAAGCTTTAATCGCGGTTTTAAGTTATTTAAGTCCAAGTGGAATGAGGACGGTTATTTTTACTTTTTCCTACATGCTTTTAAAAAATATTATCATGTTGAAAAGGTTTTTACAACTTTTTAAAAACAATTCGTCTTTCTTTTAATATCTAATTTGATTGTAGAATACTTTTTCTCCGTGACTTCAATAAATTTTCCCCAAACAAATAAGAATAAGTTTTCTAGGCAAGCTAATAATTCTTGCAATGAATCTTAATGTTCATTGTTTTCACAAAGATTTCAATGCGAGAAACTTAAGCTGTGACATTCTGTATATTAGAAAAAGCAATTCACAAATCTAATAGATTTGAAGCAATTGCAGCTCATTCGATTAAAAAGTGGTCGCAATAGGTAAATAAACAGAGTTTTGCTTTAATTTTCAATTTGAGCTTGCCATCTACAGGTATCATTGTCATTCTTTTGTTATAAATTTTACCTTTGGTCAGTAATTCCACACCTGTTTCCCCCCCTTTTTTTTCATGATTATGCGTGAAGAGAAATTAACCTCAATATTTTCATGAGTTCGTCTTTTCAGAACTATTCCTGCTTGTTCAAGGCACTTACTCAGCAGTAATAAGCGAATGATCTCCATATCAGAATTGCAAATTTTTATCAAATCCGCCACTGGGAAGTTTGTTTATTATTGAAGATGTGAACCCAGATAAGATGGTTCTTCACCAGAGTTATTGATAGAATTAACATATGGTCTATTATAATTATTAGTAGTTATTGATACGATTGTTATGTTTTGGTTGTAGATGGCAAGCACTTTTACTTCTTCAAATTATCGATTGTCGACTCGCGCGCACGGGGAAGCGACAAACCCAAAGGGAAGACTTTTGACCGACAGAACGGGGGAAGCTTGACAGTGCTTTTGACCCGTCCACGTTTATTTTTTCTCTTAAGCGTCAAAGCTATTCTTTTGATATGTTGGCAATGCAAAGTTGCTAGATGCCTTATTTTGATTCAAATTTATTAAAAGAGTGTCGGATCGAAATACCATGTTGTTGTCAATTAATAGTGAATGGTGAGGTACGAAATGGAAATATACTACAGACACCTAGACTGACAGTCTCCGATGGTGACTGATACGGCTCTTACAGTGTTATTAAAACAACAGCGATAACACGCATGCAAAAATTGCATTTAATAATTTAGATGCAATGGCATTTTCATTTAATTTGCATTGCAATGCGATCCAGTATATACTAAGAAATTACAAGCCTTTTCTTGAACCACTCTTTCACCAATAGGTGGTTTTGGTATCATTAGATCATGGTATCATTGTATCATTTGCCATTAAAGAATTTTGCTTTGAGGGAATTATAAGACTAGGTTAAAGTCTTTGGACGGTCACCTCGTATTGAACTAACCGGGGAATGAAGGAGAAAAGCACTACTGAGCAATCTTCATATAAAACATGCAAGTAGTACTCAAAGTGAACTAAAGTCAAGTGCTGCTAAGCGAAGTTAATATCAGGGGAATATAAATAAATCGATTATAATTCTGTAGATTATTTTGTAGTGGCAAATTTAGGATTACATTCCTTATTTGTAAATTCCCTGTATCATATTTTTGTATGGCAATAGTTAACTTTCTTTTAGCATCCTATATTCATTTTTATTATTGTTCCAGACGATGTATAATATAATAGTTATCTTTTATTCTTCATTAAATACTATATTTATATTCTTATAAGCTTTATTGATTCTTCTTAATAAATGTCATCAGGTTATGAGCACAAGACGCTTATAGCGCTCATGTAAAGCGAAGAACATCGACATCAATATGTTCGTCAATGGTTAGGCCTAATGACCGGAGAATTAGAACTTACGATTGTTAAATCTACCAGGGATCTTACAGCTGTCAAAAAGTAGACCAAGGACAGATCCAAATTAAGGCATTGCAAAGAAAAAGTGACAATCTATTTGCAAATATAGAATTATATTCGTCTTTAACTACTACAGATGCTTTGAAAATCGTGGAAGAAAAATTTCAAAAACCAGAAAAGCCAAAAAGCGCAACTCAATAGAAATACCAGAATGATTGTAAAAGATATGATAAAGCAAATAATTGCGCCATGATGGGTCTAACGAATTCTATAACCGAAGCAACCCTGCAGGGCAAGAAGTCAGAAGATTTGACAACACTAAAGATGTTTGATTGGAGCTAGACAGCTTTTTTTAAGACTTATCTGACAACCAATTGCATAGTACCTGCTTGCAGTTTTTAAAATTTATCTGGGGAAATGAGGACATAGCAGCTCATCTATCAAAGCTCAAATCTCTGGCATGTTTACGAAGAGTGTAAATAGAATAACTATACAGAAACAGGAACTTAGTGTAAGACTAAGAGGCATCTATTAATTGTTCTAATTAATTAATTGTTGACAGTGTAAATATGAAATTATATTTAAATTTCTTGTATTATATTTTTGTATGGCAACAATTAATTTCCGTTATGTTGTTGGCATTATATATTCATTTTTATTATTACTCTTTGATTTTTTCGTCGTTTTTCTTTCCAGACGATATATAGTGTAACAACTATCATTTTCTTTCCTTCATTAAATACTATATTTTTTATTTTGAGCTTTATTGATTCTGCTTAATAAATGCCATCAGATTGAAGGTGCTTACATCTATGGAATAAGGATGGCGACATGGAATCGGTAATTACAACTGATAATCACCGTCACGCCAAACTATGGATTTATGGAAAACGGCGCGTGCAGTCTATCCCTTTTCAACTAGATGAAACCGTTAGCACTGCAAAGTGTGTCGCT
>JAPMOR010069621.1:4330-40927 GCA_026543865.1 Argiope aurantia | reverse complement strand
AGGAGAAATTCAAATTTTGAACATGCGTTTAAAAAAGAAAAAATCAGTTTTATGGTTCCGAGTTTTGGTATAATAAACAAAATTATTCTTGAAAAAACAATTAAAATCTTAAAGCATTTCGATAAATAAAACAGATATTTTTTTAAGAATGGAAAAACTTTCTCATTATTTTATTTTTAAGACATGGAATGAACAAAATTTATATATATTTTTTTTTGAATTTTAAAAATTTAAAAATAATTAGAAATCTTTATTGCACAAAACTAAATTCTGAAATTGAAGCTAAAACATAAAAACCAGTTATTTATTTTTACAAAGTAGTTATAGTATATCATATTAGAAGTTATTCCGATAAAATAATTCAGATTTTAATATATAAACACATGCATGAGGTGCTAGTTAAATTAAGTTTTCCTATTCTGAAGCAAAAACGCTTTATTTTGTTCTTGTTAAGATTTTTAAAATCTTAAAAGTCTATTAATAAATAAAATTAAAGAAATTTTGAAAACTGATAATGAAAATATTTTTGAAAAATGTAACTAAGACTATATGTACAGTTTTGAATTCAAGTACAATAAATACATTTTATCCTCGAATAAGGAATTAAAATAAAAAAGTTGCCGTTTGATTTTTTTTTTTTTTTGCGAAATACGATTTGTTCAACATAATATATTTTATTTATCAATGAATAATTAAAATTTTACCAAAAACATTAAGAATTAATAATAATTTAGAAAATACGAAATATTTGTTAATTCAAATACATCTTTAATGAAATATATCTAATGATTTATTTCTATATAACGCATATAACTTCGCGTGAAAACAAACTGTTTTGTTTGAAATTTTAAATTATGTATTTATTCAATTTTATTTTATGATTATAGATTTAATTTAATATATTAGTATTTTTTTCATAAATAAAATTTAAAAATACATTTGCTTTTATTAGGTTTATTTCGAATTATGTATTGTTTTTAAAATCCCATTTCCGCATTGGTTTTGAAAAACTTGAATAATTTTTCAAGAACAATTTAAAATAGTAAATACCTTTTTTAAATTTAAATAATTTGAACTAAACTTGAAAATTCAAAATTTAATAATAAATTTTCGTGTTTTTTTTTGTTTTGTTTTAGAAATCAAAATAATATCAAATATACCTATATATTTATAAGTTTTCTAATGTTACTGAAAAATATATTTGAAAAAAAAAATATTATACATGGGATTTTAAATTATACATTTATTCGATTTTATTATTTCAGTGCAAAAGAATTAAAAAGGTATAAGTGACTTTTAGTAAACTTTGCGACTATTTATATAATGATTTTAAAATACTACTTGCGTGGATGCTTTTTTAAAATTTAATACATTGTTTTCAACTAAATCTACTGTTGTATCTACTTTCACTTGAAATTGTTAATAATTTCAAGTAGTTATTGCTAGTTTAAAGAGGGAAAGGGGTGAGTGGAAAATGTTATATATTAAATCCTACCTCTTCATCGTAACTTGCATAGTTATCCGCCATCCTTTATTTTAATATTTTTTTTATCCACGTATACTTCTCACCTTAGCACTCATAAAATTGATAACATCCAACACTAGTAAAAGAGTTTAAAAGTATTAACAGTAGATAACAGTAACATGTGAAGAAATTGGAAAAGATAATAGAAGAAATGTTCGGAGCTTTAAAGCTAAATCATTTTTGGCGCAAAAAACTCCGCCAAAATTCCATCCGAGGGGGAAGACTTGGGAAAAGAGTTGGCAAAAAGCAGATTGCCTTAAAATATTCTAAGTTGATAGAGAATGCTGTTTATTGAATTCTTCTCGCAGCGGTGTGTGTTGGAATTCTAAGCCCACTGCAGTGTTTTAGAGACTCTGTGTTATTGGACAGGAAAGCGTACTCTTTAGCTTGTTGTGTGGAGCTAGATCAATAGAGTTTACTATTCGGAAAAGTGACAGCGCCATCTGTTGATGCGAATCGTAACGAAATCTGTAAATTGAAACAGGCAATTAATATGATATCGTATTGATTGTTTTAAAAGGAGGAGAAATGAAATATTTTTAATGAATCAAATGACGGGGACTCATGAATGGCCATGTAGATAGTTTTACAAAATATCTGAGGAAACTATCTAAAAATTGGAAAGAGGAAATGGATAAGAAAATATAATAAAGGAAATATAAAGGGAAGTTTAATTTATTAATAAAAGGAATATTTAAATTTAAAAAAAATAAGTAAGCGCAATTTCGTTATGGGTGAAAAAATAATTTTTTTTTTGAGGAAATTATTAGACATTTTTTTAGATTATCCAGTTGTTTTGATAGAAATTATATAAGTACCGAAAGTATAAAATATTGATTGATAAAAAATGGTATGAAATGTATATCTGATAATACTGTAGAACCATGGACAGAAATTGAATTATTATATTTATTACATATTTTATTGTTTATTTTGTATCGACTAATTAAATTTAAACAATTTTCTAGGTATTTAGAAAAATATCGATCAATCCTTTTTTTGTTTACAAAAGTTCGAAAAGTAGACATATAAGGTTACATTCTTTTGGCACTGAGTCTATTTTAATTAAATATAAAATCAATGCTTCGGATATAACGACACATTTAAAAAAATAGTAATGTCATTCCTAAAATCATCTAATGGCTTAACTGTAACAAGGGTGCAAGGTCCCAAAAGTGCCTAAGAATCTGCTAATATAATATTATTTAAATAAGAACCAAGAAATTAAGTATTTTTATATTAATGTACTATGATTGTCATATTTATTTATATAAATTATGTATTCAAAATATATAACATTTACTGGCTTGAATAACACTTTTCTCACATTAAAAACTGAAATACATATTTTTGTAATAATTAAATAAACAATTAAAATAAATTTCAATAAAAATACAAAATAGTTATATATGCCTTACTATATTATTTCACAAATATTAACTATATTATTATATTTTTGTATTAATGTATTGATTATAATAAAAGAATAATTTTTTCATAATGTGAAAGTAATTTAAAATAGTGAAGATTCGTTAAAATCTCGAAATGGAATTTTTGACGATTATAATATTTTTAACGTATTTCGTATGCTAAAAAGTAAAAATCTGAAACTTAACTTTTTCTACAATAAATAGTCTTATAAAATATATTTCCCCAGAAATAAATAAAAAGAGTTTTCCTGGATGCATAATGCTTATAAATATTATTGAAAAAAAATCAAATCTTTGCAATAAAATTTATTTTTATAAAATAAATAAATTTGTAATAATTTTTTTTGAGAAAATAAAGGGCATATTTTTATCATGAGGACTCTTGTTGCCCATATTTTAAAAAATTAATTTATGAGTTTGTGACTTTTTCAAGCATTTATATATTATTATCAAAATTAGTAAAATATCTCTTATTTTAAGAAATTAAAATGGAAAAATTAATTTGTTTGAAATTAAAAATCGTTGCAGTATGCTGAAGAATAATGAATTCTTACACTACATAGTTCATACTGGCAAGCTCTTTTGATGCGTTTCAAATTAAAATGATAATTATCAAAACTTAAGATAGAGCAAATAACTTTCAAAAGTCAATATTCTCAAAATGAACAATTTCTGATGTTACTTTAATACGGTGAATAAATTAAACTTTATAATTAATTTGGAAGTACAATTTTAAAAATACTGAAAACCGGAAACTCTTGTATCTATATATTTAAAATAATTGCAAAAAATGAAGCAATGTTCCTCTCCAATACACGGATTGATTTCGCTAATTTTGGTTTTTTCGTGAAAGATCGTGCCCCGTTGCTATGTCATAACTAAGGGACAAGACCATAGGCAATATATATTGCGCAAATTTCCATATTTTAGAAAATTTTCAAAAAACACTTCGTCAATGTAAATTGCCTATGGAAAAGCAACATGACTATTCTCCAGCCTTAACCATTGAGCCAATTTCACATTGTATAAAATTCTATATAACTGCTCATAACGACAAGCTACGTCATGAATTGGCCCGTATCCTCTAGTTTTGAGAAGTATCTGAAATTAAAATTTAAAAGGCATAAAACTGTACCAACTTTATCAATAAAATTTTTCCACTTTGCAAACACTGCAAACTAACAAAATAACAGTTATTTGACATGTCTAGATTGGTAAAATTAATAAAGTGGGCTAACAGCTGGTCTTCGAAAGTGACTAATTTAATATCAATGCTTCATACTTCATACGTAGTTTACCAATACGTTTTAATTTAATTACTATTAGTTTAGCGATAATATTTACTTTAATATACTATAATCAATTTTATGAATCATGGTTAAAGATAGTACAAGATATAAAGCAACAATTAACTGTCTAGTACTTAAATCAATAGTATATAAATAACATATTCTAAATAACAAGATATAAATTGCTGAAAATTAAACTTCCATTTCATGCTGAAAAAACTCCATAGGTTCAAAAAATAATATTAAAAAGTTAAGATAAGTATTATCTATATTTCATCAAACATAGAAAATGAAATTTTCATTTGCATTCATTCGTTCTTTCAATTACTCCTAATTCATCTGCGTACTGAACACACAAGGTGTACACATAGACATTTGCTGTTTGGTGTACGGGTCCCTCATTGTACGAACTGTGGAAGGTTAATTCTAATGCACATATTCTAACTCAATGTCCAATTTTACTTCTGATCGTTTAACTCTCTTTCATTCGCCCATTTTAAATTTGTAGGTCCTGGCGGGTGATGAATCACGCTGAAAACTTTGACTTCTTAAAAGCTATTGGGTTTTTTCATAGCATTTATAATTTGAGTTTTATTTTTATTCTTGTGCCAAATCGTTATAAATTTTCTTAAATTTTGACGTTTTACAATATATCCTTGTTTTATTTACACTTTTTACACATTTTATAATAGAACTGTTTAGAAAAACTTGTGAATGGCGCAGCTTATCCTAAATTGGATTTTGTGACAAAAAATCCCTAAAACATAACATACCATACCTTTCAATTACTCCAGGTATTTCAATAGGATTTTTTGATACTTTTCTCATAAAGAATCTCATATTTTTTCATTAAAGGCCGAGTGCCTTGTTTTCATTACGAAATCCCACGTAAGCCATGCTTGTAAGCTCTTTCGATAGACCATCCATAAATCAAATGTAATAGCTTTCAACGGAAAATGATGCTGGCACTTTTATTGTTCAGTACGTTGTTGAAGGAATCAGAAGGTTTGGAAACAATTATTTTTTTAAACGCTTTAGTAAAAATAGATGTTCGAATTAATGTAAAAATTATATATATTGCTTAAATACGCGATACTTTTTAAGACTATCCAGGAATGCTTAAGATTACCTTGCAGAATGATTTCGGCATAATTTTGATAATTTTACCAAAGATTGCTTAGTGTTGAAATGTCATGTTTGCAAAAGCTCACTTATGCAGTTTTTTTTTTTAAATTTAATATGTCTATTCATATTAAAGGAATTACTTAAAATACGTTAAAAACGCTTTTTTATGTGAATAGTATGGATAAATGTTGAATTTCTTCAAACATTTCAAATATAGATAATATCTATTATTTATATAGATAGCGATATATCATATATATTATATTTATCTATATAAATATTCATGGTCACTTCCATGAATATCAAACCATTTTCTTACGGTTGATATAGATGCTATATTTTTTGTATATGGAAGATTGGTGTAATTAATGTGTAACTAGACATCAGCAACGAAATTTTCCATTCGCACAAAGACTGGTGAAGATCAGGTACCATTTAGCTATTGGGATTGAAGTTTTTTATCTGCCTAAAATATGATGTAGACATTGTACCATTAAACCATTAGAATTGATGTTTGTCATCTACATAAAATATAATGCAGACATTGTATCATTAAACCATTAGAAATGAAGTCATCTGCATTAAATATGTTATAAACATTGTGCCATTAAACCAGTAGAATTGAAGTTTGTTATCTGCATAAAATATAATGTAGACATTGTATCATTAAACCATTAGAAATGAAGTCATCTGCATGAAATATATTATAAACATTGGGCCATTAAACGATTAGAATTGAAGTTTGTCATCTGCATAAAATATAGTGTCGACATTGTACCATTAAACCATTAGAACTGAAGCTTGTTATCTGCATAAAATCTAGTGTCGACATTGTACCATTAAACCAGTAGAATTGAAGTTTGTCATCTGCATACAAAAATAGCGAAGACATTGTATTATTAAACCAGTAGAATTGAAGTTTGTCAATCTGCATAAAATATAGTGCAGACATTGTATCATTAAACCATTAGAATTGTAGTTTGTCATCTGCATAAAATATATTATAGACACTGTGCCATTAAACCAGTAGAATTAAATTTTATCATCAACATAAAAATTGGTATAGATGATTTACAACGAGATATAAGAATTGAAGTATTCCTTTGCATAAAGATTGATGTAGGCGATGTACCGCTAAATTGTTAGAATTGAAGTTATGCACCTGCATAATAGTTCCGATCATGTGACAGTAGTCCATTAGAACTGAAAATTTTCATCCATAAAAAATATAGCATGGATGATATATTATGTAAACATTTGAAATTTTATTGTAAATATAATATATTACAAGTGATGTATCACTAAGCTATTGGGATTTAAATACTTTCTTTTCATAAATTTCTCCCCACCTCAAAGCTCGTACCGAGATGTTGGACCATTAAGCCATTGAAATTGAAATTATTTCTCTCTTTAAATTCTATCATAGAAAAAAGTCATTAGACTCCATTTTAAGCAGGAAATTATAGTTTCTGATCTTTAATAAACTTGTAAATAGTTCATATATTATAGATGATTGTATCTATTCGTAATTGCTACATTTATTGAGGAGATAACAGCTGTTAACACCATTGGCAATTGTATCAAATAGTAGATATTTTCATGTCAATAAAAAAAAACGAATCATTATCATACTTCATAATTTTAATTCCTTTAATTAAATTTTAATATTTCAAATTCTTGCAATATAAAATTTCTATTAGCTTAATTATCTTATGTCTAAAAATTCAGAAGTAATTATTTTGCCGAAACAATGCCAGATTCCAGAAAAACACCTCAGATACTATATAATAAACTAATAAATTTATATACTAGGTTAATTCTATAACTATTTGTTAAATCATGAACATTTTTTTATTAGAAATGCTACCATGGACCAAAAGAGTTTCTTTTTAATTAAATTATTTATTTATGTAACCTTCTTAAACATATTAGCACATATTAAAAAAATATCAGATAAATAAGAATCATATGGGTTCCATGAAACAGAAAAAATATTGGAACTTAATATTATAAACATTTTAAGAAACTTTCGAATTCAAATAAAAATCACAGTTTACATCATAATTATCATAATTAGCCAAATTATTACTATATTTTGGCTAATCTTATATTAATATATTTATGTGATTATAATTATTCTATAATACAATTTGCTTAGAGGAAGTTATGACGAAAAGTTATTTAAATAGATGTTTAATAGTCAGATGGTGAAAATCTTTAATTTCGAGACAATCTAAATTAATTTCGCTACTTTTCACAAAAATAATCATGTACCATTCCTTTTAAATATACATGAGGCCATCTAGCAGACGATTTTCATAATGAACTGCTTTTGTTTAGCAAACGATAAATTCATAATGAGACATTCGCCAAGAAGTTTAATTTCCAATTGTTGAAATACTTTCATTATTAAACTCGGAATATAAATGTTATATGGTATAAGGGAAAATACAGTCATTAGTATGATTAAATTTATTATGCTGAAAATTATTAAAAATTATAGAAATTTAGTTTTCAGGCTATTTAGAAACTCAAGCTATTTTAAACGAATTAAACATTTTAACAACCTTCATGCCATTTCCTTCATTTTAAAATAATACTTATATGTCTGGTTTCTAATTTTTAAATAAAGCCTATTTTGTAGATGATTTATTTTATCTTCTTTTTAATGATTTCTGTTGAATCATTCATTGCAATGCGTTTTGGAATTTGAATTAAGATGATTCCAAACAATTGTCTTGATTACCGTGGATATGCATTTAAATGCATTTTATAGTTTTAAATACAAGGTAATTCCAAATACGTATAACTAGACAATACGTGATTGTAACAATTTAAGAAAAATTTTGACTAAAAGACTAAACGAAACTTAGATACTTCTTTTGTCCATTATGATCTTACATGGTTACTCTAGTAAACTCTTTGCAGTAATCCATTTTATCTAGACGCTGTGATGCATTTCACAACTATGGCTATTTGCAAATCATAACTATTTGTAATTGTCTCAATAATTTTATATTATTATAACAACAGCTATATGTAATTTTAAACGTTATTGCTTGTATGTATTACGTATTTTTATTTGAATGTATTTTTTAAGTTCAATATGATAATCGAATAACCATGTTTACTGATTATTATTATTATTAACAGCCAATAAAATCTATATAAAGTCTCGACTTTGAATTTTTGATGATTACAATTATTTCTCCTTGTATACTTCGTATATGAGAAAATAATAATAATAATAGCAAACAGTTTTAAAGAAAAACCTTTTCATTATATGAACGATAAGAGTTTATTGATTTTTGTTAATTTTCTAACGAATCTTTTCAACGCTTCAGTATTTTAAAAAATGGATGCTTCGATTTCCACCAGTTACTTCAATATTCTTTGAAACTCAATTCATTTTCATCAAATTGTTCTATTCTATTTCTTAAAACTAATCGAAATTCCTGCTATTCATTATTAGTAAACAATTTCTGAAATACTGTTTATTGCAAAATTCAAAGAATTTTGAATTATTTTAGAAGAAAAATGCAATTGAACAAAAATAAATAAATGAAAAAATTCTCAAATCTAATAAAAATTCCTTTTACTAATTATTAGCTAAATTTGTTATAATTAAACAAATATTTTTCGCAAATCTAGTAGTATTTCCACCTACTAATTATTATTCAATATTGTAGTAATAATTTCTTAATAACTATTAAGTGAAAATTTATAGAATATCGAATTAATTACACAAAAAATGCATTTAAATAAAAATAATTAAATGAAAAATTTTCGCAAATCTAATAAAAATTCCTTTTACTAATTATTCGTTAAATTTGCAATTTTAATTTCTCAATTACTGTTAAGTGCAAATTCAAAGAATATTGAATTAATTTAGAAGAATAATAGATTTGAAAGGAAAGCATTAAATGAACAGTTTTTTCAAATCGAATAAAAATACCTTATTCTAATTATTAATAACTTTGTAATTATAATTTCTCTATTACTGTTAAATGCAAAATTAGAAGAAAATTGAATTGCTTTTGAATAAAAATGCATTTGATGCATTAATTATTTTTAAATACACTATGGTTTTCTAGTAAATCTTCTGGTAGAAGTTTTTTGCAAAATTAGACTCTCGCTACTAACAGTTGAATAACAAAGCAGTCCACATTCTTAAATTGTAATAAAATAAAAACAATATTAAACTATTTTAAAAGAATAAATAAAGGAAGTTCTGAACTTAGTCAGCTATCTTCAGAAGTGCAATAGGAAAACTGCTGATGCAGTCAATTTTCTAGTGAATCTTTTCTGCAGAGATAGCTGTTCACTTTGTTCCAACGAGCTTCGAAACAGAAGCATTTAAAGGATTCACTAGACCAAAGAGTTATATATCGATTCTTAGATCAATATCATTTCACTCTTTTGACCTCAAAAATCCTCCATGTTCCATTAATTAGAATGTACAGCCTATTTCCGGATTTCGAAACCTTTGTTTACTAAGTAATTACATAAAAGGAAAAGAACTATTCAGGAGACATTTATTCAAGTAAAGTGTAATCGAGAGGATAATTAAAAATTGTAAAGTAGTTTTAATTATATTTCGAACTTTGTATTTCAAATATTTGAATTTATAACCAATGGAAATCATGGATAAGTACATATAAGACATCATATCAAATTAAAATAAGTTGATATTTTCAATAATATTAAAAATTTCCTTTCTTGAAATAGATACATCATTGCTTGGAGGTTTGCTAGAATTAATAATATAAATTGAATCCCAACATATTAGGAGAAAAAAAAAATGATTTTAAACTACAGGATATTTTAAAAGAAGGAGTGGATTTTAAATAGTTATTTTGAATGAAAGATAATAGAAACACATAATGGATGTCCCAAAATTAATGCAAGATTTGAATTTGCTTTAATTCGTGCAGTAAAATATTGGCAACCCTTTTAAAAAAACCATTTGACAACTGATAGTTTATGATTAGCAAAAATGGAGCTTTACATGATAGAGCAACGTGTTTTCATTGTTGAAAACTATTAAAAAAATAATGAAAGTCTGGCTGCTACAATTCCAAAATTTGAGAACTGGCCCTTTAGATCATGTGATTTAACACCATTGGATTCCTTTTTATGGGGTTATTTGAAGTCAATGGTCTATGCCAACAATCCCACAAGCACTTCTGCATTGAAGGAGAAAATTCAACGCTACATCAATGAAATTCAGCCCCATTTATGCGCAATGGTCATGGAAAATTTTGACAAAAGTCTACACACGTGCGAGCAAAGCCGTGGAGGCCATTTGCAATATTTTTTCCATACATAATCCAAACCTGTGTACTTGATGATTTAATAGAAATATAACAAGTTAAAAAAAATGTTTTTTTTTTAAATTATTTAATTCAAATCTTGCGTTACTCTGTTCGTATTCTCTGTATTCAACACTCTGTTCTCACGTGTAACGCTCCATTTTTACTAACTCTAAACTATCAGCTGTCAAAAGGATTTCTAATAGGATTATCAACCCTTTACTTCACGAATGGTGGCAAATTCAAATCCTCCGTTAATTTTGGGACATCTTTTATAATACTTCTAAAATAGTTAGACATAATATATTATATAATTATAATCGTATATTATATAATAATAATAGTTAGACGTAAGAAACTTCAAAGTTTTATTTTATAATAAAAGAATAATTCCAGTAAAAGGCGGTGTTATTGCTTATTTATGAGAAAATGTAGATTTTCAGAAAAAGTTGTTGTGTAGTATATTACAAAATGCAAAGAAATTCGAAACCATTGTCGCATTGCAGCAAACATTTTGCTATAAATTCAAGAAAAAGTCGCCTTATCAAACTGATTTACTGGCGGTACATTAATTGTTAAAGATGGATTCATATAAAAAGGGCAAAATACTGGCTTTCACATTCATCACACGAAAATGCTGAGCCTATCCGAGTTGTTTTCAAATGCAAATATAGAAATACAAAAGCAAACATCCTGGAATTTAACAATTGTATTAGTATAATTATTTTAAAATAGTACTAGTAATTAGTATATTGTATTGAACTTTTGTATAAAGCGTGCTTAAAATCTATGCTTATTGCTTCTCAAGATCTCTAAGATCAAACTGTTTGAACAATGAGTTTAATAAAAAAAAGAAAATGAAAAAGTTACTCCACGTACAATAAAAAAATAGACTTCAGATTCGAAGGGTTTTTTTTCGTTTAATAAATGGAACTCATTGTTCCATTTATTAAACGAAATGTACAATGATTACAATGTACAATGATTACAATGTACAATGATTGCATAGAATAAAACTTTGAATTATGTTCCATGCAATGATGCATCATATATGACTTTATCTATTGTGTTTCATTAAAAATAAATGATTCTTGTAAATTCAGTAAGAAGCTATTCAAAAGATAAAATTGGCAAAATAATTAAAAAGCATTATAACTTGCTGGACATTCCATTGTTAGAAAAAGTCTCAACGAGAAAATATTTTGACAAAACTAGTGTCAGAAAAATTCAAAATGGATTTAGAAAAATAGTTTCCTTGAAATTTTATCGCAGATTTTTGGAGATAGTACATTTTTTTTATTTGCTGGTTTATAAGGCATTTTTAATCATATTTTGCAATTTGAGTTTAAAATATTTATGTATTAAATTAAATTAAATCATGTATGAATACATATAAGAAATTAAATCGTATTAAAACCTGTCTTATAGTTTTCAGTGGTTGTATTTAAAATTGTATTTTTTCGGAAGAGAAAAATTATTAGATAATGTCTTGCTAGAATTGGCAATAATTTTTCAGCGGAGAACAACTTTTCTACATTATTTATTTAAAAATACATTGACTGAATTTTGTTATTTTTTAAAGAATATTTTTATATTAACTGACACAGAATACAAGAAAAGCAAAAAACAATGAGAGAATTTGGATAATTATAATAAAAATTCTTTATTTCTGTTTTAATCTTACGTTATATTTTCCCATGACTAAACGAATCACTTTCATATCATTAAACGAAAAAGTTATTTTTATAAAAAAATTACTGTGATTTTTTTAAATGGTATATAAATTAACTGTAATAAATTAAGGTAACATTAACTGTCTAAATATAAAGAGAATAATTTTATTTTATATACTTTTTTTAATTCACTTTTTTAATGTTTGTAAACATAGAATTTGTAAGGTTGATTTTTTTCTACTTATTTCCATTTGTACAAGAGCTTATACTTCTTTGTTTTCAGTTACAGCTATTTTAATGTTTTCAGAACTTAATTATCAATTTATTGATTTGTTTAGTTAAATATTGATTGAATGCGAGGGAAAACTCAGGAAAAAGCCTATCCGAAGATTTAATACTAATTCTCATAAAGAATTGTAAATTAGAAAAAAAAAAGGAGATCGGAGAAGAAATTCAGTTACAAAAATGCATGCTATGCCATAATAAAAGCACAGTTTCATAGATTTATCTGAATAATTGATAGAGGTTTTTAAGATTAAAAGTATGAACTTCCCTTGACTTCTCCTTAAATATTACCTCAATGACCTCAGTTTTTCCCAAACTAGTGCAATTTTTTATTAATTTTGTTTATTTTTTAATTACTTAATTTTCATATTATTAATTCGGTGAAACTACCGGACAATACATTTTTCAATTTTAGAACTAATTCTTTTTTTTTTATGTTTCAGAAAGTCCATACTTTTAATCCGAAATATCTTCGCCAATTTTACAGATAACTCCATGAAATTTTCCTGCGTTTTATTATGATATAGCGTATATTTCTTTTTAAATGACGCTATACCATATGCTTTTTTGACTGATCTTATTTATTTTTTGCAACTTATTTCGACATTAAGGGGCGTTGTAATCTGTTTAAATAAATTCAGCATAGTCACTTTACTATAAGTACATGTTATGTACTATAGTAAAGTATACTGGCTATAAGAGATGCCATTTTGAATTTAAAAGGCTCAAGAGGACTTAGCATATATCCTATATTTGTTGCAGATATATCAGGGAGTATGGTTCTTAAGTACAGTGATTGCTCTCTAGAGTTCCTAAAAGTTTATCTTAATGCTATTTTTCGCAAGGTGAGTAAACTTTCAGAGAAGAATCCGTTTTCGTAATTCCCATGCGAACAATCTGTCTAAAAAAACACTTTAAGGGAGAAAACTTGCAAAGCGTAACATTGTTCTCCAATGCGAAGGAAAAAAGCCATTGAAGCTCGTATAGCTCATGTATGATACAGACTTAAAATGATAATAAATGAGTCCCTAGTAAGAAATAGAACTGAACAGCCTCATTAAACCCGATTATGTTTTAGTGTTAGTTTCTTTACATAGACTCCAGAACAACAAATGTGAACAGATCAACAGCCTAGTATTTTTTGATTCACTCAGATCTTGAAAAAAAATTAAAAATTTAAAAAAATGAAAATATTTTTAATGACTTTTTTTAAATGGAAATGAGCATTATGTTTTCAAATGCAACTTTTTTTTTGTGTGTATATAATTAAGGAAAATTCACGGTGGCTGTATAATAAAAGTTTTACAAGAACGTTATGATAACTGTCCATAAAATATAGAAAGAATTGTTGCAAAACAGTGTGCACACAGAAATTAGAACTCATAGAAAATTTTAACAAAAGAAAATAAAACACAGATGAAAAAATAGGAATGCCGCTAGAGAGCTCTCTCTGTGATAAACATATCAAAGAAAATAATTGACTCCACTTGAGTCTTTTACAGTTTTCCAACAGAGTATAGAATTTTCTAGAACGATTTCAGATCTCAGAAAGTGAGAAATTAAAGATATTAGATTTTTATTTTGTTTTTCACTGACATCAGCATAGCCATTTAGATATTTTTATCAACATTTTATAAACACTGTAATAAATAAAATTATAACATTTTTATCCATTATAAAATTCATTCCCATTCAACCATCAGTAGCCATGATTGTTACAAAGTCGGAAGAGAAAGTAAATTCTGAAAATAAATAAACTTATAAACTCACCCCCTCCAGAAACTGGATAAAAGGATTTCTATAATCATTCACCCCAGTTTGTTCAACGTTTGTTTCACTAATGTTATCGATACATAAGAAATAGTAATTGTAAAGAATACCTCTCTCTGAAGTAACTTCACCAAAATTTTGAAAAAAAATCTTAAATCATTGTATTATTCAAATTACGCTCCAAGATTTTATTTTAAAATAAACACTCAACAAGGAAATATACTTCTATCAGAATTTTTTTTTCTTGGAGAAATGATAAAATTTCTTTTTTATATATTATAACTTACGTTGCTAATATATAGTAAGGAAACTTATGTGAATAGAGTATATAAAAATAAATCTCAAATTAACCTCTCTTTAATAGTATAAAATAAAAACGCCTCTGTAAATTTAACATGTAAAGATACTTTTAATTTAACTTTTCCCTAATATTATTAATAAGAATACTTTTGGGAACTGAACACCTAAAGTACTTCCAACTTGAAATTCTATTGATAAATATATAATAAAAATAGTTACGTTAACAAAATATATCAGGATAAGATTAATTTAAATTTTTGATGATAATATGCAATAAGAATTATAAATTGAACATTTTGTGATAAATATTGTGAACCCATTGTTAATGATATTAGTAATGATTGTTTCGTGAACAGAGTACCTAAAGAAAAGTGTCAAAATACCTTACAATAATAATATATGATAAGAATATTTCCAAACGTAAATATCAATGATTCAGATAAAAAAATTAATTTGCATAAACACTGAATCTCGTCATTCATTATTAGTCGAACCAAGTTAAATTTATTTTAATATTTTTTCCCATTTCTCTCACGAAACTTTATATTATATATATATTAAAATCAATACTGAAAAGCCGTTTCATGTTTACTATCAAAAATTTTTTTGAAACAAAGCTACATAAGAAAATGGCTCGTAAACTGAAAAGACATAGAAAATAAAGCGAAATAGAATAAAATAAGTAACTAAGTAAGTAAAAAAAAAAATTTAAATTATTTTTTAAAAATTTCATGTAAAAAGAAGATATGAAAGCTAAAGTATTGATTTTTGCATAAATTTAAGTATTCTTAAATTTTAAAATATAAAAAAATTAATTTTCGATAAATATTGAATATTGAATAGTTTGTAATTCTAATATTTTAATTTATACCGTTTATTTTAATTATATCAATTTCATTTTTCATCATGCAGTTACATTTTATATGTTTCACTGATAATCAGTTTCGCTGGCATTTCAAGTAAATATGGAATAAATGAGGGTTAAATTGTTTAAAATAAAAATTCAATTATTGAAAAGAATTCGAAACATCAATCATAGAAATATTTTTGTTTCGAAAATTAATTTATACCTTCGTCAATCAAAATTAAAAGGGAATAGAATTGAAACGTTTGTATGCTCAAGTGTCCAATTTATTTTGAGAAAAGTTTGCCATTTATTCCGATTAAACAATCAAGTTTGAAAGAATACATATTCTTTATATATGATAAAAATGCGCGTTGCCATTAAGCATTGGAGAATTTGCTCATTCTCAATAATAAACATTGTTATAATTAAATATTTCTTCGTGACAAACACTTTATTTTTTTTTCTCCTGACAAGTTAGTTATACTTCTTATTGCGGAAAAAAAGAAAAATATGTATATGTATCAACTATTGGAAATGATCTGAAAAATAGTTCTTTCAATGCATCATAGATGGCAGCACAACTGCATTTGCAGAAATGTCCATATGATTTTTTATTGCTCTGCAGAGAATCAAAATTTTGCAGGCTTATAAGTATAAAAATAATACTTACATACAGAAGAAAATATATAGACATGTATACAGATGAAAGACAGATTCATGATTTTTTTTACATTATTACAAGAGAAATAACTAAACAGAAAAATTCTGAGAAATAAATTGAAGCGTTTTTGGAGTAAACTTGTTTTCAGGTTTGAATTTAAGTAAGAAAATGTTACGTTTAAGTGAGTTTTTATTTAAAAAAATGAATTAGTTAAAAAATATTTCTAATTTATACGTAGATGTATAAACTAGATGTTTTATTAAGCTAAAATATGCAATTGAAACTTTAACAAAGCACTTTTATTAATACAATTTTTGCCAAATTTGGAAGGTATTTTTATAACTGTTAAATAACTTATCCTCCGACAACTCGAGAATATAAAAAAAATATTTATTTATACAGCACACATAAAATAAACAAAAAAAATACTAATTTAATGCGATTTTTGTTTTGTTTGTTGTATTGCCAGTATTTAAAAAGATAAATCAAGAGTTTAAAATTAATTCAGTGGTTTTTCAAACTTATTTCCTTATTTAAAATATTGCATCTTCGAAAAGACACTGAAAAGAAGATTGATAAAATAATTTTCTTTTTCAGAACTTTGAAAGAATTACGTCTGAGGTATTTCATTTACTGCTGTAGGTAAGTACATCAACAATATAAGTTGTTATAAATGGTTAATTTTTGTCAAATGATTCATGTACATAGAATGCAAAACTAGAGAAAAAATTCATCCCTTTATTATAATATAATCAGATGTACAATCTTAATTTAATAAGCAATCAAATGGATAAACAGAAATTAAGTTCAAATTTGTTGTCCTAAATAGAGACTGAAACATAAGATTGTTAATAAATTTCTATTAAACACATATACACACACACCGCTATTTTTATTACGGAGATTAAGAAGAATATGTACATATTGGAGCTCTACAGATCAGTCCTTTAGAAACAGAGCCATCAAACTGGGCACATACATAGTTTGTATGTTGGGAATATGCATCAATTTTTTTCAAAAAAATGTTTAAATAATTAGAAATCTGTCCTAAATTTTGATATTTTGTCATCAAGATTTCTGAAAATATTATTGCACAAAAATAATTTTCATACCACTTTAAAATTTGAAAGATTACTTTTTTTTATAAGTACTAATATGATTGCTGTGACATTTTCTTTGAATTAAGGATTTGACAATTTAAAAAAATGTGAATAATTTTAAACTATATTTTACATTATTGTAATTAAAATAAAAATTCCTGTCGCCCTTTCATCAGATGTTTAGTTACAGGAAAATTTAAGAAAGAATTTTTATTATTATTTGCTCAGTTTGCATGTGCAATTGAAAACGATAATTATCGTGGAAGTCAGAATGCCGTGAAAGAAGGCAATTAAAATATATTAACCGCACAATTATACTTTTAATGGTACTACAACTGGATGAAACTATTTTCTATAATAAATGTTCATGCACAATAATAAAACTAGTGTAAGGTTGTTAATATAATACAGTCACATATTTATCGTAATTTCATGATTAAAATTACTTTTTTGGAAAAACTGTGAACAAGTTAAACATAAAAGATTAATTGATATTAAACATCACAAAAATTCCTGGTGAAGTAACTAGTTTCCGACGGCAGTTAATCGGTAATGATAAAAATAAATCATGTAGTTCTTTATATTCCTGATGAAATAGAAAGAAAACGAAACAATTCAGCATAAATAACTGAAACTATAGGATTGTTTAATTGTTATATAGCGGATTTCTAATAATCAAGTCTAATATGACAGAAGGGAAGGTTTAATTAGAAAAATCTATAAAGATTGTATTTCTATTTACATTAATTTTCCATAGCACTCATAGCATAGCACGGATATCTACACTTTTTCATATATACGTCTTAACCATTATTTCTTATAATTTTTTATACAGTTTATTTTATAGTATAAAAGCATTTTACAAGACAAGGAAGAATAAAAATACTGTGCCTTTTTAATATTCAGATTCATAATATCCCCTTGTTTGAATATTATTGAAACATTAGAGATACATTTTCTAGAATAAGAACATTTCTCACTCTCCTCCTTCTGAGAAAACTCGGTGATATTTCATATTCTTAAAGGATTGCTATACAAAATAGAGCCGATGGTAATTCGAGAAAATGAGGCTCGTACTTTGTTAGTTAAAGAGGTTCATCCTTTATTTTCAGAATGAGTTTTTTTTAACGAATAATTCACTCGTCTCGAATAAACACTCACACATGCTTAACCAACGAGGGGATAAAAATCTCTTAAGGATATTCGTATATTCCTTTTTTCGAGAAAGGGATTTTCGGATGCTACCGAGTTGAAAATTCAAAGAACATTTCAGTTTAACATAATTAAAGAATGCATAAAATCACAAGAATCGGTTAATATGACAATGAATTCTTTTTAAAAATGTAGACTGAATTTAAAAATTGTTTTTTATATCTAATTTTATTTTCATCTATAAATTATTATATTAATGCGAAAAAGGAGGGAAATAGATAATTTACAAGTCTAAACATATAGCACGTATACAGATTATAGTAGAAAACATCATTCAGTGCCTTATAAGGTAAATCATTCCTCGGTTTTTTTAACCCCTTAACTGTGGTACCCATAGAATCCGTGCATAGAATTCATGCATTTTTTTATCTTATAAAATAAAATGAAGTTATTATTAGATGCTACAATTGGATATAAAGATTGCGATTAATACACAAGTACATCAAGCACTCTAATTGCCTTCATATGTCAATATTTTTCCAAAGCAGAAAATACCATTTCATACTTTAGACGATTATTTAACAAAAAACTAAAGAGATAAGGTAATAATGAAGAATGATTTTGTATCTAGGAAACATGGTGCTGAGATCACCTTTCCTAGATACAAAAAGGTATCTAAAAAAATTGGCTAGGATACAAAAAAATATAGCCGATATTATACTGCACATAGAAACAGTAGCAAAAGTAATTAGAAGAGACTTACTTCTTGTGTGAATAAAGAGAAGAACAAGAAGGTGGTCACTTACCTAAAAAAAGGAAAGAAATTATTATTTTCTGACCACTATAATAGATTTATTATCTGCAAATTATTTAAATTTACTATCACAAATTTTGAGATCTTTTGTATATACCTTGTGGTTATTATACGTTCTTTATTCGGAGTGAAATGAATAGAATATAAGTATATAGAATGCTATAGAACAAAAAAAGAGAGAGAAAACAAAACAAAAAATAACAAAAACATTTAAAAAATAAGAAAATAAAGAAAAAGAAAAAAGGAAGGATAGAAAAACAACAAAAATATAGAGGGATTTTATATGCATAGGAATTTTTGAAAACACAACATTACTGATTTCTAAAAAAAGAAGAAATAAATTTTTATCAAAATATAAGAACATTGAAGGGTATTAGAACTATTCTATGCAAGTTAGAATTTTATTCATATTCATAACGTGTTTTAATTTTTAATTCATTATTCAGAATTGTTTTATTTACAGTAATCAATGTAATATAATTTTCTTGCGGTACTGTTGAATATTTTATATTTATGTTTTGGCTACCAGATTTTGGATTCAAAAAATTATTTTTTACTTTTTTATGCACCTATAAAATTCTGTTTCCAAAATATTTTTTAATAAATTATTCTTCTATATTCTATTATTTCAAATATTTTCCGATTCATTCTTATAATTGTTACAAAGTTTCTATTTTTTTTTTTTTTTTTTACACAGTAATTTCCTAATGGCGTTGTTTGTATGGAAACAAAATTTCATTATTTCGACCATTTAGATGGGAAATAAGTTCAATAAAATTAAAATAACATATTGTTATCCAGAATCCACAACAACATTGAATTTTAAAGTATTAGCCAATCAGGAAGTGAATGAAATACTATTTCCGTTCTTAAAGTGAATCAAACAGAGATGTGGGAAATCAGTATGATTTAGTTCACAAGAAGTTTCTCACTTTTAGGATAAAAAATAAGCATAGTTCAACTAATTATATTATTTGTACAGAATATTACATTTCATAACATGCTCTGATAATATATGTATTAAATTCGGCAATTCTTTCTGTCAAACTTCTAAGGAACTTAATAAATATCTGACGCAAGGGTGGATCCTAGTACAGCCCACCTCTTGACATCTTTTTGAATTCTCGCCAAACGAGTGGCGATAACATCGCCAATGTGATAACCTACACGGATTTTTTTTATTTTTTTTTGTTATATTTATTTATATTTTTATTTATTTATTTATATTTTTATTTATTTATTTATATTTTTATTATTTATTATTTATTTATTATATTTATTTTTTATTATATTTGTTATTATTTCTGGCCTTCAAGTATCGTTTTTTAATAGAAAAATAATAAAAATAACAAATATTCTATTATTAATCATCTTGGCGAGATTTCAAATAAGTCGCCAAGAGGTGGGCCCATCTAGGATTTTACCCTGACGCAATTGTATTTGGTCAATTAATTAAGAATTAATTTCAATGAATATTAAAATGGCCTATTGTCATCCAGAAAACAAAATGCTACTTAATTTCATAAATTTTAATTAACCAGGAAATGAATGAAATGTTATTTCCGCCTTAAAGTATATCAAACAGACATGAAGGAAATCAGTATGATTTAATCTACAAAAGGTTCCCCTCTTATAGTTTATGAAGAAAAAAAACACAGAATTTATTAAACTAATTATATCACCATATTACTAGAATATTAATTTCACAGCAAGCTCTGATAGCATCTATATAAAATTCTATAAATCTTTCTATCAAACTTCTACTTAATAAAAATCAGACATGTTTTCAATTTTAGTTTGTAAAATAGGACTGCAAAATCACCACGACAATTTCTTAAGAATATTTCACAAAGTTTCGAAAACTTAAATGACTCAGACTCCCACATTACTAACGGTACATAAGCCATTATTGCAAAAACTCAATCCATCCGCATCATAATTACTATGCTGATAAGTACATCGAACACTGAAATCAAATATGGTGTACCAGATTGCCTTTTGACCAATGACATTGGAACGAAATGAAGGCTCCGGGCACCATACCATAAATTACGAAGACATAATTTCCTTCCCAAAGTGGTCCAGGAAGGATTGCTGATGGCTCTGGGAGCTCGATTAGCAATGCAAAGACAGAGTAATAAGCCTAATGACCGTAGATCATCGGGCATTTCATCATGCAAATAGCTCTGAAAAGGGAAACGGGTCTGAATTTTCGAAATAGCACGCGATTTAGTTTCTCTGTTATCAGTTTCGAAGCTCTGATTAGGGTTCACTCTTGGGAGAAAGCGAAAGATAAATCTTGGAAATTGCAAACCGTTTTCCAAGTTTGGGTGACAAGTGATGCATGTGGTGGTGTTCGGTTTTCTTTCAGTTGGGTGGTCAGAAAAATATAGAATTAAGATGAAGTTCTATATGACATTTATTTTTCGTTACCAATATTTTTAAATCTCAATGAAATTGCCGAAAATTCTAGATCATCTTCCATATTTGGGTGAAAAATACAGTTCTCAGGTAGCAAAGGCTTGTTGCATAATATTGTACAATATTACTACGTGTTATTACTAACTTCGTTGGTAACATTTAAGATTTGAATTTTTGATTCCCAATTGGAGGCTACCTATATACTTTTGTTGGCATACATGTTTTTCTAACTTTTAAAATTTCATGTAAATTTTCTGAAATTCCAAACTGTATTACATATTTAGATGACAAATGATACAGTTGATAGTATGCTCTTTTGCATTATTTATTGTGTTAACCACTGAATAAATCAAATATGATTCGTATTAGATTCGTATTCGATTTTTTCCATGCAGCGATTAAATCACATTTGCTTCACAATTCAAGTTTTGTTCCAGTTACGAATCCCTTTGTCATTCATATCTGAATCTTATAGACAATAGAAATATAACTCTTCTTAAATAGACTTGTATTGCTGTTGAGCTAGAATTTCGATATATGACATATTAAAAAAAGCTATGGATCCAAATTTTTAAATAAAATATTTGTTAATAAAAGTAAAAGATATTTTTTCTCCTAAATATTCAAAAATTAATATAAAGAATACAAACGTGAGGAATTTATATTTGATACATACACAAAAAAGAAGAATTGAAATAATTATTTAGCTGTATCATAATATTTAATTTATTTTAACATCAAACTTTTTTTTTTTGCTTCTAAGCAATCCCAGCCCCCATATGTTTAGTAAATTTGCTACAGCATTTATTACTAAAGCAAATTTTCTCCACTGTAGAATACCCAAAACACTTAAAACTGTTTGCACTTCTAAAATAAATTTACGATTCTTCAACCGATTAGTGTGAATTCCATGTACATTCCCCGGGAATCCCTTCCCTATTTACTTTATATAAAATAGAAAAATTCTTAATGCGTTTTTTGTTACATTTAGAAAATTATAACAAAAAAAGTAAGTTACCAATGATATGAATACGAGTGACAAACGAAAAATGTTAACGAATGGCAAACGATTTTACCATTATGGCGGCCAATGCCAAAATGAGTTTCCTCGAAAATTTAGATCGACATTCGATTTAGAAAAATAGCCAAGTCGCTTGTTACCTATATGCTTATGTTATCATCAGTTTTCTTTAAAAATAAAACTTAATCCTTATAATTAATCTTTGTTTACTTAGAAGTTTAAAATAAATGCATAAAACATATTTTCTGTAAATGAAAAGAAAAAATATCGTTTGGAAATATCTATGCATTGACAGTTGCAAATTAACTGAGCAATTCATCTGTTAGGTCATCGCAAACATATTAAAATTTATTGTATGAAGTATATTAATCGACGTTTATTTATCAAGAAGAAAATATTTTTCGTAGGGAAGGGGTAATTATTTGACATTTTACTAGATTACAAATTTTTCGAATTATTTTTGCTGTACTCATGTACTTTTATATTCATCAACTGACCGCTTTAAAAATTTTCCTCTCTTGCATCTAAATATAGCATTGCTAAACCCTTTTGAATGCTACAGTTTCAACTAAAAGTTCATCTTATTCACGAATGAAACGTACTTCGTTAAACATTTTATTTTAACTTAATAAATCTTGGATTATATACGAAATGAATTCCTTAATTAAAGTAATTTGTTTTACTAAAAACTTTGCAAATGAATGTAAAAATTTACAAACTTCTAAGAGAGAGTGTAAAGAGTGAGGAAATAAAAGGCCTGAAGAGCTAAGGGGATGAACTTTGCCTTCCCTCATTCCAGAATTGAATCAAATTTTACACCGGAATGAAGTACTTCCTTTCATGAATCTGGTTTTTACGCAATGGAACAAGAAACTGAGCAGAAAGTATTCAACTTTAAAAAATTGTGGTGAATACGCGAGCATTACAAATTAAATTTATGCATTTCTGCTGAAAAACGAGAACGTATGTAATATAATTTTAATTTCGATATTTGTAAATATTATTTGTATTTAAATGTTTTATGCTCACAAGAGTATTTACAGACATTATGTTGCTTTGCGCATTTCTGCATGCCCATACGCATATTAAAAAAAAATTTCGAACACATATATGTATAAATTTTACTTTTTACACTAATTTACTTGAATACTGATGCCAAATTTGAAGGAAAATAATACACACATTTTTAATTATTGTGTTAATTTATACAAATTTCGTCAAAGAGTCCTTTGAAAGTATTAAAGACATTAATTTTTATGAAAGTTAATAGTTTTAAAAATGAAGAACAGATACAAAAATAGGCTAGCAATAAAAAGATATCAATTAAAGGAAATATTTTCAAATTGAATAGTGTTGATAATTTTCTGTATAATTGTTTAATAATTATTAATAATTTAATATTTAATTCCATATTACGTAAACCAAAAATTCATTTATACTGTACATTTTTCTGTGATTACGAGCAACTAAATAGAGCACATCCATGTCTTTTAATATTGTGCAATATATAATTGTTCAAAATCTTGTATTTTGTTATATTATCTTTTTTTTTGTATGAAATTAGAATGATATATTTTTAAAACGCAAATTACTAAGAAGAAATCTTTAGCCTTTTAAAAAGCATAATAAATGTTATTAAGTTTCAATTTTTGGTTTCTTTATCTATTAAAAGAGGATACAATAGTTAATCAATTCAAAGCCTTTAATGATTTATCAATCGATTTCAACGCATCTCTTCTAGAAGTACAAAGCTGAACTCAAAAACTTCATACATTCAAACTCACACTAATGAATGAATTAATTTGTCTTTCTACATTAATCTATAACTTTCATATTATATATTTCTTATCAATAGCTTATCCTCGCTTTAAGTTTATAACAATCTTTTGAAATCTTTGTAAATTGTGCCTTCGTGAATTAAATAGATTTAAATAGATTCGGCAGATGGCAGCACTAGATGAAATCTTCTGTTAAGAAAATGCTTGCTTATCATTTACTGTTTTGCTTATTTCAGCTATATTGCGTAGCTACAGCATAGCCAGAGTTAATAAAACCAGATTTGATCAATGTATGCATGCGAACTCAAACATTTCTCGTTTTAACATAAAAGCTGATAAAGTACAAATATTCATTATTATTTTAATCTAAGGATATATATGTTAAATACATTTTCTTTTTTAGTGTCCTTCTAACATATTAATTTTATTAAGCAAGTAATTGATCGCCTCAAACTTAAATAGAAATTTTAAAATATGTAAAATAAATGTAAAAATAAAATGAAGGTTTCTTCTTTTCTACGCATAGTTGTTAATTGAAAAGATTTCAAAACTTATTTCCATGCTAATTTTCTGAAATCGATATTCTGTACTTCATTTAGTATTCTAGAAATCTAAAATAATATCGTCATTAAAATATTTGAATGCCGACATTATGATGTATTAGAAAAATCCGAGAAAATATTTTTGATTTAATATGTCTAATAGTCTTAAGTCTGTATGCAGATGAATGACAAATAAAAAAAAACCCAGCGAACTGCATAGATGACATTTAACATGTATTACTTGTATTGTATATTTTATCAGATTCTTAGTAAAATCTTCCAAGGAGTTAATTATCAGAAGAGCTGTCTTTTCGAGCAGATATAAACGTAAAAACACAAAGAAACGAGAAAATGTATAAGTCAGTTTTAGCATACAACCTTTACTCTAAAATTGTATATTATATAATTCCTGCTTTGATGACAACTGTCAATCGGTAAAACATCTTTTTCTGTTTGTATGTATGTAATCACAAATTAAAAGTAAAAAAGCATGATTAATGAAATATGGTATGTATTCTACAAATTCTAAAATTATATGGAGGTTTTGGAGGTAATTATTCGACAGGAAATAGTTCAAAATATATACTGGAATTCTTTCGTAATATTATGAAGTTGTACACAACATGCGTGGTATTATTTAATTACACAAATAGCTTGTGAAAATAAATGAGCATGCTTCCTTCGTCTCTTTCTCTTTAAACTTTGAATGAATTATATTTAGTCTTATTCATTACGGAAAGTGCGCTAAACTTATAAAGAGCTTAACTTATAAAGAGTATTCTACAGATGGCGAAACTTCAGGCAAACATTTTTTGATTGGATTGAGTTCAAAATTTGGTAGAAATCAACAAATTTTGTCGTATACCAAATTTCACCTGTCTAGCTTGAAGCGCTTTTGAATTAACTTGTGTCCATTGCGAATTAACATATTTTTGGCATTGTGTCACAGGTAGACATAATGCCAAAAATAAGTTTTCAGACTCACGAAGATATTAAACGTAGATTTTCATTAAAATTTCAAGTTCATATATTTTTTTTTTTACGCTTACAATACTTTCGCTATGCTTCGTATATAAGAGTAAAACATGAACAAATTTAGTTTAGTTTAATCATATTAATAACCCTTTTCAAAGCCACACTAGAGCTATTTTGGGACGGATCTCGTACTTTTGAATCACGGTTAGATGACCAGGACGACACGTGAACTAGTACCCTATCTCTAAACTTCCACACCACACCAATGGGAAGTGGTTTGGTCCCGACGAATTTAATGTGCTCCAGACCCGCTTACACGACGGTTCTTCGGTGGAATCGGGTCTCAAACCTGAAAACATACGGTTCCGAAGTCGATAACATTTCCACCAGGCCACTACGAAATCTATTTAATTTATGAAAAGCTTTTTTAAATATTTTTTTTACTTTCTTATATATGAAAGTATTGTAATTGTAAGAAATTTCGAATTTGAGATTTTGACGTATCTCCGTGTATCAGTCTTTCTGAATATGATAACTATAAAATGCTTTGAGCTAGAAGAATGATATATGACATGCACATTTTACACTGCATTTTTAGATTTCTATCTAGTTTTAATTGAAATCCAATTATAAGAAATCTGACTATCCGAGTGCAAGTAATACAAGTGAACACAATATACCACACTCAGCAAGCTTCCGCACCACACCAGCGGATGGACTTAAAACATGAACAAATAACAGCTTGGAAATATTCAATAATGCGTCAAGTGTAAAAATAAATATTAAATTGCAGTAAATGAATTGAACAAGGCACAGTGTGTTCCATATACAAAACAGAGACTCAAAAATGTAGAATGTTAAAAAAAAACTATATAGTTATTAAATTATTCTGAATAACTCGTATAAGATTAAAACATTTATATGCTAAATACATAATAAGGTTTCCAAGACAGAGTTAAGAAAAACCATAAAGTTTTAAAATTATTTAAAAAATAAAAAAGAATATGTTCTAAATATATTCCACCATGCACTGTCGAGTGAAGTCACTGCCTGTTTCAACATTATTTTATTTGGTTATTTTGATTGGTACAATTCCTCTACTGTTCTTTCTCATCCCCTAAGACCTCTGAAATTACCTGCAGATGTATAACCGAAAATAATTCAGCGACTGTAACACAAAGTTACCCTCAAAGGGAGGTGAGTAAACTGATCAGCAAGTATCCACTTTTTGAAAATATATTTTTAGGATCTGGCATGCTTTTCAGTTTAAAACTTACAGAAATAGGGTCAGATTTCTTTCTTTCTTCTTCAAGATGAGCTACGAGAAGGAGTGACTACCGTCACCTGTGATTACTCGTTTAAGCATCGCCCAAAACCGTACTGAAGTAGCATTTCTTTCTACTTCAAAAATCTGGAAAGGGTTCAAGTTAGGTGCGTCAGCGGCTGGTTTCTGGATGAATGAAACAAATGAAGCGAAATGATGAAAGGTTTCGCCTTTTAACTAAGGCTGGACGATGACCGAACTTCATCCTCGCTATATATCGCCCAACACATATCGATAATTTTCGATATATCGCGATATCATTATTTATGGCTATTATAAGCTGTAAATAGCATCTCTTAACATACTGACTAATCAGAATGACTCTAAATGAAAGGAAGTTTCAATTTATATAATAAAAATATTTGCTTTCTTTTGAATAAAAATAGAAAATAATTGTGTTAAAAACCCTCTTAATAAAGTGGGTCAACGCCAAAGCAATGCCTGCATGTTTCATTTAATAACATGGCGTTTTTTTCAATATAATAAAAAATTTACTATTTTTACTGCTGACTTAAAAAAAAAGACTAATTTATTTCATTCTTCATGAAAAAAGGGAAACATAATAAAACTTTTAGCAAGGAAAATTAAGTAGTTTTAATAAATCGTGAATTCAAAATGTAATGTCTTGAAAAATTAATTTTAGCTTCTTTAAAAATTAATTAGATCTTTTCCTTATGCGATTATGTTTAAGTGTGAAAATGCGAGCTGTCAATAAAATTATGGATTTAATCTGAATAAATCCTTTTTGCTTTTATTTCTGTAGATGAATATTCAGAGATTAAACAAAGCACAGCCAATCTTCTGATAACCGCAATTATTTTTCCCATACTGGTATCATTCAGTTGAGGACAGGAAACAGTTTATTCCAAAATGACATGCTTAAAACAAGTACTTTTATACATTAGAATATGACAGTATAGAAATATTAACAAAAATTACGTATGAAGGAGAAAAAGAACGAAGAACAAAAATAAGCACTAACCGCTAACCAGAATGAAATCGAAAACGCAAACCAATTGTGAATATCCATTTACTCTATCACGATTCATCCTGAACTATTATTCAGGATCATGATTTCAATAGATCAATATTTTTCAAAAACTGGCATCGAAAAATCGATTTTTCAAAAATATCGATTTCTTTTTTCGATAAATCGGAACAGTCTGACTTTTAACTTTCTCGCATATATAGTATAAAGAAGGATAGTTCGAAAGTATAATTCGATGAATATCCACGTTTTAGACATTCCTGATTTCGAAAAAACACATTTCTGGAAAATGTCCGTCTGTCTGTGTGCGACAAAGATATATATAAAACGCTTTGGGCTAGACGGAAGAAATTTGGTATACGATCTTTGAAACAAATTTGTCGATTTCTTACAACTTTTGTACAAACTCCTATCCTCCCACTCCATCTATCAAATTCTGAGCCATATCCAACAAGAAGTTGACCGTCTGTCGGTCTCCGATTTCAGAAAAATATAAACACAGTGACTCAAAAATGTAATGGGAATTATCAAATGTAATATGGCAGTTTGTGAACAAATGCAGTTTTGTGTCAACTTCTTGTTTCAATCAGTTGTGGAAATCGCGTTTAAAGCACACATTCTATTTTCTGATACAAATATCCGCATGCCAAGGATTAATTACCAAAAAAATTCGCCAAGAATGATACGATAGATTCAGAAAAATGGCTAAATTCACGCCAAAAGTTAATATTTGGAAACTATTGTACGCCGATGTCATGCAAAGCCATTTCCGGCATGACAAGTATATTAGAGGGTATACAAGAAGGTTTTGGAACGAACACTGCCACTGATTTACTTTCTCGTATTCGAAATATACAAAGAGAAATTGTATACCTCGAAACTGTCGAACTTGATGAATCTCTACATTTCAAACTTCACCGAGTCGGGATAACTTATTTTTGGAATTATGCCTATCTGTCCCTCAACGTAACTCAGAAACGCTTTCAACTGGACTAAAATTTGATTTATGCAGCAGATATGCCGAATTCTATCAAATTTTGAACGAAATCTATTAAGACAAAATCATGTCCAGTTACTCGAATACAAATAAAACTACAAGAGGTGTTTAAATGAAAAGGACAAAATCATGTTCGGTTGCTCGAATACAAATAAAATTATAACTACAAGAGGTGTTCAAATGAAAAAGTACAAAACGACACTGTGGGTATAAATGAAGACTTTATTCAAAGCATACACCAAAGACCTGAGAACAACGATCCCATTGATTAACGAGCGGAAGGATTCCTTGTTCCCAGAATTCCGGCGGCAGTGACGAAAAACAATCCTTCATAGAGTCCTTGAGTTCGCCGCCCGAGTTGAAGCGCTTTCCTTTCAGATGTTTTTTCAGGCGACCAAAAACACATGAAAATCACAGGGCGACATGTCCGGGCTGTAGGGCGGATGGTCAAGCTATTTAAATAAAAATAGCTTTTTTTTACAATTTCTATAAATATGAGAAACAAAAAGAGGGAGGTGGTCTCGAGGTGAATGTGAACGTTTCGAGAATATAAATGTTCGCTTCATTGGTTCCCCCATCAGTACCACTGCCTCTTTTTGAAAAGAAAAAAATAATAACTTATATGCACTACTGACTATACGCTAATAAAATACTAAATATATACACTGCTTATTGGATAATATAACGCGATTGTGAAACTTTTATTAAATAACGGTTTTACATTTAAACTAAAAAGTTACATAAGCTAAGAGCCATATCATGCTATGAGTAACTATTGTTTGTATTAAATGAACTACATAAGCAGACTTATTAACGGCCTAATTTCTCATATAGGTTTAGATCTCATGAAGTCCAAATAATCATCTAAATAGTCATCATCTAATAAACGGAAACAGTGAAGATAAATAGGAAATGTACCATGTTCTGTGACAAACAGGATTTCTTCAAGATGTGCTCACTGGGATTTGATGGTAAAACAGTTTAAAAAGTCTCAGCACACAAAGAAAAATACATACTAATATATTTTAGTTTAATTTATACTAATGCTACATAAATAAATTCTATTTTCCTACAACCCCACAAAAAATATTGAGCAAAAATAAGTGTGCACTACATAGATACTTCCAATTTTCCTACTACCCAGGACAGGGACAGAAAATGCTGAGCAAAAATGAATGTGGACTGCTTAGATACAATCAGAGCACTTCTTGCTATAAATCGTTTACCCGGCATTTTCTATTAAATTATCTGGCAGAAAGGGGATGTGTACACTGGGCTTTGATGGCGAGACAGTTATAGATTCTTGCATTCAGAAAAAAATATCTGCTAGCACAACAGCTATACACATATTCCAATTTCCCTACTATCTTAAAGAAATATTGAGAAAAAATGTTGCCTTGATTTGTCCCACACTTCACTACGATATAAAATACGCGTACATTATCCAAATCTATTAATGAAATTCCCGATTTTATTCGCTTCTCTGACTTTTTGCTATTGTCTTCTCCAACACAAATGAAATGTGTGCACCAAGCCTTGATGGTAAAAAGATAAGTTTATATCAGCCTCTTCACAGAGAAAAAAAAGCAGCTAGAATAGCATAGATAGATGTTTAAGAAAAGTGCAATAATAGAAGCAAGAGTTGTTGAAAGTCGCATGAAGGAACTGAACATGTAAGATGGATGTCACGTAATCTCTAAAACGATCATCAAGTTAGAAGCTTCTGAATTGACGAATTTTCGGCATAAACATTTCTCGATCTTGTGAAATTCCATAGCATTTGTTGAAAACGTGTTTCACTTAGATAGCTCAGACATGTTAGCACAAAACAGTCGGAGTCCACATTGTCGATTCGAACCTCACTTTTATCGAGTGATTTTGATCATCGTAGGAGTTCTTTTGTAGTTCAAAGAAGAGGCGATTTCCTCCTGTAGCTCCTTATTTAAAAACTTTACTGTGATAAAACACCGGGTTGTGTTTTACAATTTACAGAAACGTTTTGGAATATTCTATTTTTTTTTCGAGTTTATTTCATGTTTATTGGAAAGTGATTGGTAATGAATATGAATGCATTGAAGAATATATTTCATTATATATAGATATATAAAGCAGAGCATACAAGTCTGTTATATGAATCCCTGTCGGGGAATAGTATCAGAGAAAATGTGTGTATGCCATTCTGAAATTCTATGTCCTATTTCAATAATTAAAATTAACTAAATCAAAATAAGGCTAAACTTTGACATTCTTCCTCAGTTTTCAAACTAGCAATCTATGAAATAATTAATGAAAGACGATTTCTAAACCAAATTAATGAAAATAATTATTAATGATGCAAATTTTTCTTTAATTTTAAGAATTATCGCAAACTTTAGTTATTTTAATTTCTTGCTTTGAAGCAATGGGAGGGCTATCTTGGAATAAATAACAGACCTTCTAATTACGCACCTTCGTTAGAAAATGAGACAAACTTCTAAACCTTTTTTCGAACCTCCATACTACATTAATGGGAGGACATCTGCCCCACCGCATTCGATTAAATAAGCCCCAGACCCACAAACAGAACTCATCTTTCGTGAAATGAGATTTTTAGCCTAAAACCCTTTTGTCATAAAGACAAAAAAATTCCCACTAGGCCAACTAAACATTAATAATTTTGTTTACAAAATTCATTTTATCATAAATGAAAAGAGGGGATTTAGGAAGAAAAAGATGCGATATTATCCAATGTTCTTTCGGTTAAGCACATAAGCATTGAAAGGAAGAAATTGATTCACCGAGTCATGGCAATAGAAATCATGGTAGAAAGGAGCTTTTATTGTTGTTATAGCAAAATGGCATTTCAAAAGATTTAATACACGCACCAAAAAGTTCAAAACACAGACATAATAACAATAGATATTTAGCTGGGATCCAAGAGTTTAGACAAACAGAAAGAGGATGAACAATAATTAACAAAAGACGATAATGTGTAAAACGATCTAATTAAACTTCAAGTGTTATAAATACTCTGATCAGTATATATACAGTGTCTCACAAAAGTGATGGGACACTTGTGCTTTACAAAAGGAAACTGTAATAAAATAAATAAATAAACATGTACACAATTTTTTTGGGTGTGTTTCATATTTAAAGTTAGTAACAATTATTACATAACATACATTTTGTCAAAATATTAAAATATTAATTTAATAAAAATATAATTGTTTAGAACGGAGCAAAAAATGGCTCACATAAGTGATGGGACACTTACTTTTCCATCAAATATTTATCCAAAAATTTTACTTTTTAAAAGGTTTTAATATTTTGTTGGATTTCCTTTTACTTTTGAAACATGCTTTAATCTTCTTGGGATGGATTCGACTAATTTTTTTGTGATTTCTGGAGTGATTTTACCCTATTCTTCTTGAAGCACCAATTTTAATTGTTGTTTTGAAGAAATGGTGTGTTTGCAAATTCTGGATTCCAATTCTTGCCAAATATTCTCTATGGGATTTAAGTCTGGAGATTGCGGGGGTGTTTTTATTATTTCAGTACAGTTATACAGCAGCCAGAGTCTAACGTTCAAAGCAGTGTGCTTGGGGTCATTGTCCTGGTATAATTTAAAATCGTTATGAAGGTTCAATTTTCGTGCTGAAGATTTCAAATTTTGCTTTAAAATGTCAATATACTTGTACTGATCCATTATACTGTAAATAAAAACAAGATTACCAACTCCAGTGGACGACATACACCCCCATACCATAACTCCTCTTCCACCATGTTTTACTGTTGGTACCAAGTTCTGTTTGCGAAATTCTTACCTGGATTTTCTCCACACCACATTTCTACCGTCAGAACCAAATATATTAAATTTACTCTCATCAGCAAATATAACTTTATTCCAGTAATCAGAATACTTATTTATGTTGGACTTTGCGAAAGCTAGTCTGAGTTTTCTATTCTTTTCACTTACGAGGAATTTTTCCTGGCTTCTCTACCGTGATATCCAGCAGATCGAATTACCCTTCTAATAGTCTCAGGATTAACAATTATTCCATATAATGCTTGTAAATCAGCAGCAACTTTAGGAACACTCTTTCTTGGATTTTTTTTTTAATATTTCGAAAGATAATTCGCTTTATTCCATTGGATAGCTTTGATGGTCGGCCAGGTCTTCTATAATGAATAGTATTCTTTTTATATCGTTTAATGATATTGAATGACTCAAATCAACTGTTTCAGCAGTTTTTCTAATAGATTTTCCACGTTCAATATGCAAATTAATAACTAATTTTCGAATTTCAGGTGAAGTTTCTTTTCGTTTAGCCTTCATGGCTGCACAGAGCTAAAAAACACAAAAATTCCAAAATAAACTGGAGAGAAATACTGCAGACGATTTTATTAATTATTGCCAATTGCTTTTGAGTAAAAATAAAACCACCAAAAATATTTTTATTGCTTATTTCAGACGATTTTTGTTGCATATCTAATGGTGTTCCATCACTTATGTGAGCTATTTTTTGCTCCGTTCTTAACAATTGTATTTTTATTAAATTAATATTTTAGTATTTTGACAAAATGTATGTTATGTAATAATTGTTACTAAATTTAAGTATGAAGCACACCCACAAAAAATGTGAACATATTTTTTAATTTATTTTATTACAGTTTCCTTTTGTAAAGCACAAGTGTCCCATCACTTTTGTGAGACACTGTATATATATTGAAAATTACGAGGTATATCAAAATAATATTAAAGAATAGAAATGTTGCATTTATATAACAAAATAAAATACGATATCTTTGTTCTGCCACAGATTTCTATATATTTAAATGCATTTCTAACAACAGTCTTCATTTTCTTTGATTATAATCTCATTTTGGTTTCTTTGCCGAATTAAATTTTTTTAGTTATTTTCTAGATACAGACAAGAAAACTGACTTTGGGCTTATAAGTATCTAGCTGTATCAGTGACTGATACTGACCAGTACTAGTGCTTTTACACATAAACTCACATAACAGCTGCTCCAATGTTTTAACATGTAATGTGGAAGGTAGTTGTGGAATATATAATGTCGAATCCATGGACATTAAAATAAACAGTTAAAACTGTGTGAAAATGCATTGTAACATTGGCTTACATATAGAAATACTGTTAAAACGTTTATATCTATTACGAAACAAATTAAATGCACAAAATGTCTCACTCAACTGGAACTATCATTTGTTCCACAAAAGATTCGATTCAATACAAGCAAGTAAAATGGCAGCTTCAGCCAGAAATAGGTGAATTTGCATACACTCGGGCATACACTATTTGCATATTACTGGACATCAACGGTTGTATCCAACTCATATTTAGTGTTTCAAACTTGATTTCTTTCTGGTTGTTAAATTTGGAACTGAAATTTCTACAGGTATGTAAATGCACATGTGTAAAAATAGTGAGTAACAATAGAAAATAATGTACATTGTTGATTACATGTAAGTCGTTATCAAAGTACGCCGTTTCAGGCATATACATAAACATTAAAACATGTAAATAATTTTTGTTTAATGCATTTGCATTGCATGTAGGCATGGGATTTCTTCACAAAAAATTTCAGGATTAAGATACCTTTTTAAAATAAAATCTCTCTTTCAAAGCAGGCTTCTGTAATTACGAATTTTCAAATAATTTAAATATGTTGATTCCTTGGTTCAGATTATTATAGACAATATTTTGTAACTTCAAAATTTTTAATGCTCATTAGTAATTTTGAAGTATTTAAATCTTTATTAAACCTTCTTTCTCTCTTCTTTTTTCATCAATTGGATTAATTCAGAAAGATTATTAACCGAGAAGCTAGAGCAAAAAAGATTATTTTTAAGGAAAAGAATCTTACTTCCGAAATATTCAGTAAAAATTAAAATATATATTTGCAAACGATAAAAAATCTTTTTATTTACAAGATTACATTTACATCTCTCGCTGTTGTAATTATTTTTATCTGCATAATTTTGATGAAAAATATTATTTTCTATATTTTCAACATTTTTTTATATTTAATCGAGGCGTTAAATACTTTTTTTCTGATATAAATGCTATTGAAAATAAAACAATACTTCCCATAACAAAACCCTTGAAATTTAAAATAAACCGAAAAAATTCCTGAAATGTCTTGGAATTATACGTCTGACTCTTTACTGAACAGTAGATTAAATTTTCTGTCTTTAAATCCATGTATGTCTTCTTTTCAATCTTTTCTTAAAAATATTCTTTCCATTAAAGCCCTTTCTTTTGTTGCTATTATTATTATTTTCGCATGACTAAACAAGGACTGAAAACACTTTCCTCTAAAGTAACATTGGAAAATACATAAAAGATGACTAAGAAAACTGAGTTAAATTCAGTAGAAATCATACATTATCATATACTTCGGATTTTGAATTGGGAAACAGAAGCATGTATTAATGCCATGACGCTCCAACTCATGACAGATATTTTTTTCTGGCGTCATTCTGCATCAGAAAAATTTACTGTGAACCTCTAAAAATGCCATATTAAGTCCATCTAAAGCAATGTCCAACATTTTTCTCGAAGTTTCTAGTAAAGAAAAGAATATATTTTGTTCTGTAAAGTAAAAAAGAATGTAGTAACATCTAGTTTTTGTTCTTTCAAAGCTTCAATGCTCTTTTATTTTTCACGCTAAGTGTCTAAAGTAGAAAATAGTGAGCATGGCGGGAGATCAGTTTTGAAGGAAGAAAAATAACGTGTTTTTCGAAATTGATAAAAGATAGCTATGCTTTTGAGAAAAATGGTTGAGCTTTTGAGGAATAAATATCAAAATTTTTTTGTATTCTCATGGATAACTTTATTCCCCCCCCTCCTTTCGCCAAAATAATACGTTTCTTTATAGACATTATTTAATAAATAAAATTTAATTTAAGTATTTTATTATCTCTATCACCTCTACATTACTATAATGTTAACTAATATTATAATGATTTATTATCTCTCATTAGTGCATTAAAATTTAAAAAAATTTAATTAGTATAAACATTTTAATCTTGAAATATGTGTATCAGTTCTCTAATAAGTGGCGCCACTAATAAGGTAACAAAATTTATTTTAATTAATGATTGATAGAAACTTAATAATTACGAGAATATTATGGACAGAATAAGTATATAACAATATTCAGGCATATAACAGCTTATTGTGATAGAGAATGCACAAGAGAACGATAGTGAACAGAATATATATATATATATATATATATATATATATATATATATATATATA
>JAPMOR010069600.1:0-15046 GCA_026543865.1 Argiope aurantia | reverse complement strand
GCGACAGACTCTACATAGAGCAGATTATTGATGAATTCGGGTTTCGGAACCCAACAATCACGATTCAAAATCTTTACCACCAGAATACAATGAGGTTTTAAAATTTGTTTAGAGCTGGTAGCTGTTAATAATGATATCTGTAAAATACTAATAGTTGACTGAATGAAATTATAAAACATTATTTTAAAACGCAGAAAACAATAGAGTTACAATAACGTTCTTGCCTTCTCTATTTTAAAATTATTTTAAGAGTCAGTTTACTTTTGGCTACTTGGTTGGTTGAAAAATGGCAGGATGGCAAGTGACCTTCAAATACAGTGCAAGTGACCTGAAAGGGCAGTGAAAGATGGCAGAGCAGTTGCAAAGTGACTATGAAGGAATATTCATGGTTCCATGGAAGAAAAGAAATTGTGATGGTTTTTCAATACAATTTACAATATCACTTTGAATCTTGAATTGAATTGAAGGTTAATTGAATAATTTTTGTATTCCTTAAAATCAATTTTGTACTAATGGATTCGCATTTCCTTATTTAATGCTAATCGCTTTTAGCCGGGGATATTTGATATATTTAATTGCAATTAAATCGTTTAGATATAACTTCATGTTCATGATTCCCTCAAACTATCACATATTAAAACCGTCTTATTTAAATCGTCCTTTATATAATCCATTCACTCTGTACATGGATCTTTCCTATACAGATCCGCTTCCAGACATAATAGCCTATTAAAAAATGTGCGTTTCATTTACCATCTAAATTTTGATGAGTATGATTACACATTTTTATTTGTCTTGTAAACTAAACAGATTTAAACAGAATCCTTTATTTATTTTTTTTTTTTTTTAGCTTTTAACAACGGACGAAAATCACGCGACAAAATATTTAAAGTAACAATGAAAATTGTTTGAATTTCAGAGCAACGATATAATTTATTATTGAAAATAAGGCAAAAAAATATTTTTAAGCAATATCTAAAATTCAGAAAAGATTTGCACGATTTTTAATTTAGTATCATTAAAACAACATTTTTTTAAAATTTAGAAACAGTGTAAAATTTATTTTTATGCCATATTAATTAAATAAGCAGTTACTGAATAATGAAAAAAATTAGCTTAATTTTTATTTAATTAAGATTTCAAAAAAATAATAGTTCTGAGGTGCTCATTATCACCCTTCAAGCTATCTATGTGCTTAGTTTGGTAGATGTAGGTTTGGCCTTCAGATCGCCAACACATACACACAATCATCTTTATTATTAATAGAGATTCTTTTCACATTATGTATAATCCAGGTGTACAATTGTTTCAACCCACGAAACGTTTGATTCAGAATTATATATATTCAGCCATCACGTTTTTCTAAAATTATCTAAATCAAAAAATAAATAAATAAAATTAAAAAAACAGATCAAAAGTAAATGCTTAACATTCAATTATGTTGCAGTAAACATCTATCAACGGTAAGTGGAATTACTAATTTGGGAAAAATAAAAATCTCGTATAATATTAATTGCTTATTAATATACCTTATAACAACCTCAATGTTTCCTATTAATAATTTTAATGCAGAAACAACTTCTAATGAAAACGCCATCCATTAAATCTCCCATTTATCCGTATTTAATGGTTTGAATGGTTTTAATTACTTTGTAATTTATTATTTCAGCGTATTTCCCAAAGGAGATATTTAGAACTAATTACGGATAAGATATTAACAACTTTCAGAACTTTAATCTGCGAGTTCATTTCTATGCATAAAAACGCAAGGATTTTTTTCATCCTGTATCTACTTATGATGTTTTTGTTACCTTTGCATTTGCTTCATCAGTCAAGCGAAGAGTTTTGCCCATTTTTCATTTCTGCTTATTATAATTAAAACTATCTCGCGTATCTTGCCGAGAAAAATTTATTTCAGGAATTTCCGGAATGCAATAGAAAGAAGAAGCAAAAAGTTAAGAACCTTACAGCTTCTTAATAATTCTAAATTAAAAAAGTAGGTGAATAATACTCCAACAAATAACATAAAAATATAACTTATTATTAGAATGATTACAACATCTATCTTTTTAAATGATTACCTGAAATTAATGTTCGTTTTCTCCTTTTTTTGAATTTTTATTTTCCTTTTAAAAAGAAAATTTGAAAGTGTAAAAATTATACATTCGATACTTTGCAGAAAATGTATGAGGTTCAAAATGAGAGAGATAACAACGTTCATCTCATAAGATAATTACTTAAAAATTTTCCGTCTTTTTTTAAAAAATTTAAATTATTTATTTTTTTAACTTTTTAAACATAAAAAGTGTATTGTAAAATATAATATATCAGAGCCTCACAGAAAATGTATAAGGCCCTAAAATTTACTTAATGAAATAATTAAAGTGGTAAAGGATATATCAAGGTACCCGTTCTTATCTTGATTCACTTGCCAATTTTTAGAGATAGACATGTAACTCCTATGGTAAAAATGCTTTAATTATCGAGAATAATTATATTTTGTCCTGATTGAGTCAATAAATATATTTCTGAAAAATTTACAAATTCTAATTTTTTAATGTTTTCTGGTATTATAAATTATATTTAATAAAAAAAATTGTTGAATAAAAAATGCATTAAAAAGTACCATTTTTTTTAAATTGACAGAATTATAATTCTTTATTTAAACGATACAAATTTACTTCGAGAAACGCGGGAATAAATTAAAACTTCGTGTGAAATCTTAAATGTAATCAAAATTTTTATTAATTTATACAGTCGATAAAAAGTTATAAAATAGATATTCACTTTGCAGATAAATAATAACAGAAATTAATACCACTTTCTAATAGACAATATGATAGAAAAACCAAATAATTTTTATTTCAAAATAAAGTAATATTTTAAAATGCGATTATAATGAACGATTCTGAAGACGGGAAATAAAAGTTGCTTTGCCATTATTCTATAAATGCTATTAATATTTTTAACTATTTTTGAGTTTTGTATTTTTAACTAAATGTATAGTCCCATAGATAGAGTGTAATTATCAATAACAAAAGTGATAATACACATAGGCTTTTTTAATTTAAAAACAATTGCTCAAATATAGAAATTAGCCCTCCATACAGATGAAAACTTTTTTAAAGTTAATATAATATTGATGCAAGCAGCTGAAATTTTGTATAAAAGAAATAAGTTTTAAATTTTCGTCTATCCGTTGGCATCTATTGAACATAATTATGATTTTCTCATGTTGGCATCCAGGATAATGAAATAGCGGAATCCTGGCTAAAGCAGGATTCCTCTGTGCCTACTGAAACACATGGAAATTTTCTCAAGAGCTAGAAGCCAAAATGAACCCACTTGGCTTGTTCCTACAGTGGATCACTGGTATAAGAGTAGACACCCAGAAGTCTCTCTGACTCTTGATTATAGTAAGCAGGATCAGATCAGACTCTTACTTGCTTTCTCAGTGGACACCTCAGAACTATGCTATATTCTGAGGGTTCTAAGCGCTTTCCAGTCTGCCGCAAGTGTTTTACGGAAGAGGCTTCACTTGATCATATTCTTACTTGTCTGGACCACTCCAGGCAGGATCTCATTTACAATCCATTGTTAGCACTGGACTTCTTCAGGGTGCACAACTTCATAGACTTTATATAGCTCTGTTGTTCTTGATTACGTGAAACAACAGAATTATAAATATGTTTGCTTCTTTTTTTCCCCCTTTATGAGTAATTGAGTTTCCTGAACTACTCATAAAGGAAAAAAAATCTCCCAATTCTTTTACTGACTATACTATACATTCTCAAAAACGAAATATCTCTTTCCGTGATGTTACAAGCGATTCCCAACGCCAGTTGATTTGGTGAGAGGTCGGGACACGTTTCATCCGAGTAACATCACGGAAAGAGACCGTTTCGGTGGTCCTGGAGTTGTCGTCTGGGGAGGCATTAAGATGAACGGGCGGACTGAGCTCCACGTTTTCGACAGAGGTTCTGTAATTGGAGATCGCTATTGTCAGGAGGTGATCCTTCCCCATGTGCGTCTGTTCCGAGGTGCCATTGGATCAGACTTCGTTTTTATGGATGACAATGCACGGCCACACAGGACTCATGCTGTTGATTAGCTCCTGGAAAGTGAAGATATCACTCGAATGGATTGGCCGGCGTGCTCCCCCGATTTAAATTCGATAGAAGATGTGTGGGATGCTTTGGGGAGAAGCTTTGCGGCACGATTACATCCTCCTGGGAACACCCGACAACTTAAACAGATGCTGATTGAGGAACGGGCACTCTTACCTCAAGAAATGTTGGACAATCTGGTGCTGAGTATGGGGAGACGGTGCGAAGCAACCATTGCAGTAAGGGGAGGGCATATCCCATACTAAGGAACATCTGCTTGCTGTTCTTCCTCTTGGACAGACAATCATGTATAACTATACTATGAGTTCAATAAAGCCTTTTTTTGTTTGTTTGATTCCATACTGTATGCATTGCATTCATTTCTGCGCAACTATGCTTTCGTCATTCTTTCAGAACAAAATGCTGTATCTCATTTCTGAATTTCATGTCTCTCAGATGATTTCTCGTGAAGTTATGGCAAAAAACGTACCTTTTGCTTAAGTTTTGCACACCAGTGTATATATATATTTACTAAATTAAGCGCAAAAAATATACGAACTCCAATGAAATTCAAATTACGCAAGTTAGATGCTATTATTTAAATAAAATGATTAAAAATAGAATAAAGAAAATAAAATAGAATAAAATTTATTGAAAAATGACTGGTTATTAAAAATATTTTCAAAATAATAATAGTACCTCCTAATGTAATGTATTCAAAGAAATTCTGAGTTTATTGGTGCGCAACACATATTTTTAATTTGTAAATTATTCCATATAATTTCTACGGAGACTGCGAATTTAGTTATAAAATTCATCTAAAATAATGATTGTAAATTCAGTATACTCTCGTGTATCCGGTTCGCGACTATCCGTCTTCCGTACTATCCGACCTGGTTTTTCAAAAACTAAAAATTGTGAATGTTGACTCTTATTTTTGGGTTACTTCTTCACATCTGTGTGGTCATTTATCAGTGAAAAATAAAATCAGTTTGAGTCAATTTTTTTAAGAAATAGGTCAACGATTTACGTTAATGTTTTGTTTATGTTTCCAGTATTTAAGTTTGGCATTACAGAGTTTATATTAAAATGTGAACAGTTTATATCCTTTAACTTACTTTTCATCTTATAAATTATATTGTTACAAACCTGCAATTCGGCTTCCCAGCATAGTTTATTCCATCAATAGAAAGAAAGTTTTACAGTCATCTGAATGGGACTAGCGCGTCGGAGGTCCCAGAGCTTGGCGACAAACTTGGCCACCATTTGGTGACTTGGCGACTTGGCGACAAATTTGGCGACTTTGGCGCCAAAATAGATAATACCCGAAACTTCGAGAATTTTCCCGATCCGTCCAGTAGGAACTGAGATACGCCTCGAACGTTCCTGATTGGTTGAGAGGCTTCTAATTTTAACAGCGAGTTCTGATATAAAAACTTTGTCTTGTGATACTAGTAAGCAAAGACATGAGTTCAAAGAACTCCGGCTTATCCGGCTTTGTTGTTATCCAGTCTGCCCTTAAGCTACATTAGGCCAAGTACTCGGGAATATACTGCATTTCATAATTCGACAAATTTTAGTCATAAAATAGCGTTTGTGTTTAAAATTGCTGTTGAAACATATTTTACTAAATGTGATTAATAGGGGAGAAGCACTGTATAAAAAACAAATTCTGTGACTATTTGAAAAACATATATACTGCTCTAAATAACATAAAATGTAATTTTATTTTGTCGTAATTTAAGACAATTTCCTAACTGCACCCCTCTTCTGGTTTAGAAATTTGTTCTCGGGGCCATCATAAGAGCGAACAACCAGTATATAAGGTACTTCTAATAATTATTTGCACTGCATCTCAGTATTAAAGGGGGAGAAGTGCAGCTCTATGCGTATATTTCTATCGTATGATGCATTTAGGGTTTAATTTCACCGTACAAAGAAAATAACCGAGTAATCATTTCGATCATATTTCCTATGACCATCGGAAATTGATATAGATCAACAATTTTGGTATCAAAACCACATGCATAAGTTCATTTAACGACTTCGTCATTTTTTTAGATGAACATATCCACATACATACGAATAAGCAAGCCAATAAAATTTAACTTTCAAAGATTTAGATCGAATTAGATACACAACTACAATGTTACTATAAAAATAATATACTAAAATTCATATTTACCTAGCATTTTTACACACTTTTATTTAACTTATTTTTATGTTTGCAAAAGTGGAATATTGTAATCGATTTCCTGGCACAGTCTTTAGTTTCTTAACTTCTACACGTGGTTTCTCGATGCCAATACACTATTTTAACCTTTTAGAGTTTAATTATCATTTAATCGATTAATTTAATCAGATAAGATTCTACACAAATAGCCAAATGTTGTATTAAACTAGAAAAAAAAAGGATCCGATGTCAAATTCCATAAAATTTAATGAATTTTAAATTTAAGACACAAAAGCAGTAATAATTTTGTATATAATCTAAGCTTAACCTCCTAAACACTAATAAAAATGTTTTTTTTTAATTTATTGAGTTTACCAAATTAATATGCTTTTGAATAGACTGTCAACAAAAGACAGAACCCAACATTATGTACACATTTAAGTTTCTACAAATAAGATAATATGTCGAATTTCATCAATTCAGTGGCGTAACAAGAGTAAAATAAAAACTATTTTGTCTAAAAACTACGCTTGACCTCCTAAATATCAATACAAAATATTTTTTTTAATTTATTGATTTGCCAAATTAATATGCTTTTGAATAGACTGTCAACAAAGGACAGAACCCAATATTATGCACAGATTTAAGTTTCTACAACTAAGATAATATGTCGAATTTCATCAATTCAGTGGCGTAACAAGAGTAAAAAAAGACTATTTTGTATAAAGACTAAGCTGCTTGACCTCCTAAACACTAATAAAAAATGTGTTTTTTTTATTTATTTTTTGTGTTACCCAAGAAATTAGGCTTAAATATGTTACTCAATAAATTATTACTTATAAAATATGCTTTTGAATACACTATTAATTAAGGACAGAAACCAAAATTATTCACAGATTTCAGTTTTTACAAGACAATATGCCGAATTTCATCAATTCAGTGGCGTAACAAGAGTAAGAAAGACTGGAAAACAATTGGATTTATTTTGGCCCTAGTCGTAATCAGTATTTTTACAAGTATAAACGACATTAGAGGCATGATATTTTTTTCTCGCCTTTTCCTCATATTTTTTTAAAGAAATGTCCTTAACGTTCTAATACTTTGTCAGCTTAGCGCAGCCTAAAATCGGCGCCCGTTGTATCTGTGTTTCCTTGCTCTTTAATAGCTACTCTGCCATATCCATACGGGCCATAGTATAAATATCTATTGGATTTACTCACACGTACAATAACAAAATTATGTCCCATAGATGAATTGCATCCAAAAACGTTTTTAAAAATCTAGATTTTTTTGTTTAAGAAAGCTAATTTCTTATCCGCCTCATTCGTTCCGATTTTGAATCGATAAATAAGCAGACATAATTTGAAAGATTTTCCTTTTAATTTCATTACTCCTATCTGAGATATACAAAGAAAAACTATTGTAATCGTCAAAAAATTTGAATTCGACATTTCGACGAATTTCTTCGTTTCAGCCTTCCGTGAGTCCGAAAAACATATTTATGGAATTATGTCTGTCTGTCTACTATAGCAATAACCTAAAAAAGTTTTTTTTTAGCCAGACGAATTAAATTTATTCTGTGATATTTACACAACATTTTGTCAATCAAATTTTTGTCTATCAAATTTTTGGTCGAAATATACTCACGAGAAATCTGTCTGTCGTATAAATGAGCACGATAACTAGAAAATATAAAGAGCTGGATAGATCAAAATTGAATAACTCTTTTACCAATTACTAAAACTTAGAACTTTATCCATTTGTGAATAAAATCAGTCAAATGATTGGCAGCAATGACTTATATAAATTATTATTAAATAAATTATAACTATTTCTTAAATAAATTACGACATTGAAATATGATATATGAACTTGCAAGTGAGCTTGTAGTTTTGTGTCAAATTTTGATTTCCTTTTTTTAACCTATTCACTGCCATTTATGAGAAATCTCGTAGGAAAATACAGTGAAAATAAGCGTTTATAAATTTCGCTGGCAGTGAACGGGTTAAAAGCGTCCATTATACTATAAGGCACAAAACGCTCGGATGTGGGACTGCCAAAAATCTAGACAGTCGTGTAATTTACAGCCTTGGTAATTGTTTTCAATTTTATGCTGTAAGGAGGTGAACATTACCTTTACTACATGTGAGGAAGCTTAAGGAAGTTCACTCCTGTTTATTTTACTCAAGAGGTGTATTAAAGTCCCGAGTTTGAAATTTTTGATTGTAGAACGATTATTTTTAATCTAATTTAATTTAAATAATTTGCACATGAGAAAGTGAAAATAACCTAACTGAAAAAAAGAAAGTGAACAATTTTTCATGCTTTTTTCATTTGCCTTTCGTAATTTGTACATGAGGAGGTGAAAATAATCTTATTAAAAAGAAATAAGAAAGTGAAATTTTTCATGCTTTATCTTTTTCCGCTTGCCTTACGTAATTTGTACATGAGAAAGTGAAAATAATCCAACCGAAAAAAAAAAGCAAAAATATTTTCAAGCATTATCTCTTTCTACCTTTCTTTCACTGGCCTTTACTCTTCAACTACTGACCAAAGTGAAAGATATTTTTCACTTTCAAAGCGTTTCTATTCGCATTATACAACAACGATTCATCGTATCTTTTGCGACCATCTTGAGTTTCAACACGAGAGACAGAGCAACAATGAATGCAACAGACGAGTCAGATCCCACGCATCGAAAAAAGGTTGATAACCCTACCAGATATTCGGCTGTCTGGAGAACAGGTCGGCGTGCTTTTTTTATTCGTTCGAAATGCTCTTTTGAATGATTTCAGTGTCAATGAAACCGAACGCATTAATTTTAAACAAGGTGTTATTTTTGATTAAGATTATAGATTCTAGGTCAAAGAACTTGTTAAATTCTCTTTTAGAAGTCTGCTTTTCTGACAAGGATCTGAAATTAACCCCTTAACTGTTTCGCATTTTTTTTTATTACCCAATTAGGTAATATCATCCATTTCGGGAACATGCTGTCTTAGTGATTCAAGAAAAAAATCTATAGCTTGAGGTGTTTGTGGGTTATGTGTAATTTTTGTATCGAATTCTAGCGTCTTCAAATGACATAATAAGCTATAATGATAATGATGACAATATCAGCTCATAAAAATCGGGAAGAGATAATTACCGTATGACATTCGGAATTACCGTATGATTAAGCCCTAATCTTAAATTAACTTTAAGATGCTTGTAAATTAATAAAAATGATGTAAAATGTAATGCGATGGTACGTAAATATAAGCTTTCATGTGATGACAGATAAGCTTCATAAGCAATTTTGCATGTACTTATATATTATTAGTGGAACTGGTTTATTCGATGCTTCAAATTAAATTCTTTCGGTAATTCGAATTTTTCTCTGTTCTGTAAATTTCCTATTAACATAATTTTTGTTATTTACTGATGATCATTACTATTGCAATTTTTTATTACATAGAAATAAGAAATAAAACGTTAAGAAAAATGTTATGTATCATATCTGCTTGCTAAATATACTGGTATTTTATGTACATTCTAACTGTTTTATTGCACTAGATAAATATATTCAATTATAAAAATAATAATTTCTGACTCTAAAAAAATCTTTTCACTTACTACATATGGATTAAGCTGTGCATTTTCAACTGTTACAATAGAGTTCAATATTCAAAGTGTTCTATATTGTTAATTTACAAATTCTGCTTTTTAAAAATTTATATTATTATTGCTTTATTATTTACTAATCGCCTCAAGCGACAAGCTGATTCGTCGAGAATATTGTTTATATTTAGTTTCAGATAAATCGTTTGCATATAATTTCATGTCTATCCATCCAACTAAGTATTTGAGTTTACAGCCGTGTTATTTTAATGCTCAATACTTTATATTTGCCTGACTTTAAATCAATATTTAATTGTCTGCACACATGTCACTGAGTATCGAATGTGCATTTCAGAACTTTTTAAATTTGGCCAATTGATGAACAATTTAATGTAAATCAAGAGCAGTGAACTCAAAACAACAAAGCAAGTGTCATTTATGAGACTGTGCAATCGTACTTATATAGGAACAAATAGTAGTGTGTTAGTGATAGAATTTAACCCAATATCAGAAGGGTTTATGAATCTTTTAGAAATTCTATAAATACAATACACTCCCAAGTATCCGGCCTAATGTGGGGGAAGGGCATACCGGACACCAAAACAGCCGGATAGGCCGGAGTTCTATGAACTCATCACTTTGCTCACCAATACCAGAAGACAAAGTTTTTATACCAAAACTCACTGTTATAATACGTATTTTCTCACTTCTTATTGAGTACTAAGCCTTCTATTTATCTCAGGCCACGTAGAATGTGAAAGTGACCCGCAGAAATAAATCATAGAAGCTGTAGCCTATAATGTGCTGAGTTAAAATAGAAGATTCTGTACTGTAGTTTATACAGTGGTGGCCAAAAGTGTGGACATTTTTTGAAAGTTTCATGTTTTTCAATTTTGCGTGCTTGTAGAATATATTAATTTTCACTTAAATACAAATGTTTATATATCAAATGGAAGGTAATTTAATGTAAAATTTAATAACAAAAACAGTATTAGAATATCTGTATTACAAAAAAAGTTACGCTCATTTTAGTAAGATCTATCTTAGATTTGCATTTTTTTAAAGTGCTACTTACACAATCAATACTTAGTAGGATAACCCTTATTTTTAAGACAGCTTCACAGCGTCTTTTCATCGAGTGAACGAGTGTTTAGAGTTCATCTTTCGTAATCACATGATGCCAAGAATCAATTATAGATTCAATAAGTTGTCTTTTATTGGGTGGACGTTTTTTTCGTACAAGAATTTTCAAACGTCGCCACAAATTTTCAATTGGATTGAGATCAGGGCTGTTTCCTGGCCATGGTATACATTTATTTTGAAACCTTGCTTTGCATACTTTTGATATGTGGCATGGAGCTGAATCCTGCTGAAAAATAAATGGTGCTTTGTTGGGGAAGAAATCCCTGATGGAAGGTATCAATTTTGGTTCTAGGATAATTTCGATGTATTTTTTGCTATTCAGGATGCCATCAATCACTTGAATTCGGCCCACACCATCTGCAGACATACATGCCCAAATCATGGCATTTGTTGTTGTTTTTATAGTTGCTTCAATGCAATCAGGATGAAGCGCTTCACCTACTTTACATCTCACGTATTTTCTACCATCACTACCAAAGAGCGATATTTTAGTCTCATCGCTCCAGATTACTTGCTTCCATTGATTTTCTGACCATTTAATGTGTTCTTTTGACCACTTAACTCGTTTTTCGAGTTGCTTTTGATTTAAATATGGTTTTTTCCTTGGAATTCTAGCTTGTAGTCCAAATCCTGATAACCTTCTTCTTTTTGTTCTTGAACTTACTGCAATACCCGCTGCATTCATTTTACATCTAATGGCATCTGATGAAATTTTTCTATCTTGAAGGCATAGCCGTTTAATTTTTCTATCGGCAGTAGCAATTGGGCATTTTTTTTCTGCCTGATTTGGCCTTATTTTCCCCTGATTTCGTTTTTACATAACGTAAACAGAACTTTCGTACACCAAAACAAGTCACTGAACCACCAACTTGTCTTGCAATTTCAGCATAAGAGAGGCCATTTTCTCTCAATATGACAATTCGGCTTCTTTTTGAAAATGCCCAATCAGTTCTTCTTGTTGGTGTTGTTTGTTTAAAATTAGTTTAATTAAAAAAAAGGACTTAAACAGGACAAAAACAGCAATACTCTATTTAATTGTACTAGTATGCATCATTTCGCAAAATATTTCCACAACAATAACTCTTTTACCATCCAAATAACCTAAATTGTAGTTACAGACATTTGATGGGTCCTCAGAACAGTGTTTGTGATTGGCTAGCACGCTTTTATTACAAAACACGTCATTATTCAAAACGATTTGTGTTTTGATTCATGTTTTTTGTTCTACTAAAATGAGCGTAACTTTTTTTGTTATACAGATATTGCAATACTGTTTTTGTTATTAAATTTTACATTGAATTACCTTCAAGTTAATATCTAAACTTTTGTATTTAAGTGAAAATTAATACATTCTACAAGCACGCAAAGTTGAAAAACATGAAACTTTCAAAAAATGTCCACACTTTTTGCCACCACTGTATATGTTTATATACTAAACTGAACGCTTCAAGAATTTATTATGGAAAAAGTAAGTTAAAATATATAAACTTTTCACATTTTAACATAAATTCTAATTTAACATAGATTCATCTAATTTAACTAAATTCTATAATGCTTACTTTATTACGATAAAAGAAAACTAGGTCGGAAAATTGCAAGCCGGATACTCGGGAGTTAACTGTATATTTATATTTTTTGAAACAAAAATTATAATCATCAAGCTTTCCGTGCTTTTGAGTTGTTTCGTGTACATATATATAGAAACAGATATTGAATCCCTTAGGCGGGTTGCATTCAAAATTGAATGCAAATTCACACTATCAGATTTTTTTAACAAATATTTCAAAATTTTATTAGTTTTACTGTAGGCGTTATTCCGTTAACGGGTTTACAGACAGGCAAACATAATATTTCATGCGTAATTTACATGAGCTCATTGAGATTTAAATTTGTATACTCTTTAATTCTTACTCTTAATTCAACCCACGTGTCTACTTATCATAAGCGCATCGAATTGGCGATTCTCTGATTTATAAGCTAATCTTAAATCATTCAAAGATGGTATAGTTAACAGTGAAAAATTACACATAATCTACGAGCACGTGAAGTGTTCGATGTATTCTTAATATCCTACTGATAAGGGAATCAATATGATACTATATTCCCGAAATGGCAGGTGGCATCTAATTATATTATGGAACTAGATAGAGGGATCTCAGTGAAACTGTTCCGTGTATTCTATTGGGTTGTTCGAAAAGTAATTTCTTTTTTTTTCTGTGGAAATGAAAGACAGTTTTCGTATAATAAACAAATACTTTATTAAATTATATATTGCCTGTTCTGGTCCAACACCTTTTGTCATCTTTCTGGTAGTAGCATCATTCCACGCTCATAAAATGTTTGGTCTTTGTTACCAAAAAGCGGATCGAGGTGGTTTTTGACCTCCTCATTTGAGGTGAAGGTTTTACCGTCTAAAAAATGGAGCGAACCAGTTCTGGCACTGGCGTACTGTCAACACACCTTCTCCATACACATCGGTCCATTTCTTTCTGGCTTGAACAGCATTTTTACCCTTTCTGTAGTAAAACAGTAAGACATGTCAAAACTGCTGCTTATCGCTCTCCATATTTAAAAGGGCACCGACCAAAAACTACTGCGTAGAATTAATTGGAATTTTTCACACACAAGCCTTGCTATATGAGATCTCAAAGCGTATAAAAATTATACAGCTTAAATGTGAAGTTGGGTGCAAAAAATACAATTAAATCCTCTGTCGGGAAAAAAACGAAATTACTTTCCGAACAACCCAATATATTCAAGATATTCTCTCCCCTCCCCCCACTACACATTAAAAAAATTTCGGACCTTGGCCATGACCATGAACGCCTCAAATGCTCATATTTTTGTTTTCAGTTCTGCTCATGAGTGTTTTGCGTGGTATAGCATAGTGAAGGAAAAAAAAAAGAACGTTGAACGTTTTTTTTGTGGGGAAGGGGGCATATAAGGCTAAAATTTGAAATAAAAATATAATTTTAACAAAAAAATTTTTAATAATTTTGTTAAAAGTTTTTTTTATCTAAGTAATTGTTGCTGTTGCGGCGGTCCTGTCATTCAGTTTTTATGGTTTAAATCCGTGTGCCTTCGTGGTGGGTCGGAGAGTTAGATGGTTGACTTATCTAAGTAATTGCATTTTTTGAATTATCGTTTACATGCATGAGAATGCACTGATCAACAGACGATTGACCCTATTACGGGTTTAGTTCGAAATCTGATACAGATCTGCATTTCATATTTAAAATTGTGGACCAAATTTGGTACATTTAGCACTTTGCATTTCATAGTTATTTTACTTGCATTCGAACATATAGACAGGTATATTTCTTGTGCATGGATTTAATTCAAAATTTGATCAAAATCTACATATTTGGTATAAAAAACGCAACTAAATTTATTCAGTTACCGCATTTACAGGCAAATATATTTCCAAAAGTGAGATTTTGAATTCGGGGAAGACTAAAACGTGGAAATTCGTTGAAATTTCAAAAGTAATCAAAATTATTTCTTTTTGTATTTTTTGTATTCAAGATATTTTTTTTAAAAAAATACTGTTATGAAGTTAAACCTTAAATGGAATGTTTTGAAAATCTCAGTACTCTATGTAAACTTCATGTGATAAAAAAAAATCAGAAAATGGAAATTACATTTTGTGGAAATACAATATTTTACAGTATTTATTTGAATGTTTCTAACCTCAGATTGCCAAAAGTTATTTCCTTTTTGCGTTAAAAAGAATGAGAAAAATCGTTAGATTTTTTCCAGACAGTCATAAAAAATATTTTAAGATTTTATACGAAAAATAAAAAACAATCTTGAGACCTTCCATTTAAATTCAGAGTTTGTATATTCAAAAACAATTTTATTCTACATTCCCAAAGATGCAAATCTAACATTTCTTTTCGACCAAAGAATATTAAATAACATTAAAAAAATAGTATTAAGGATATGGCAATTCGAAATATTAAATTAGTTCAATTCTCACAAATATTACATGTATAGACCGAAATATTAATGTCTATAAAATATGCAA
>JAPMOR010069594.1:0-10361 GCA_026543865.1 Argiope aurantia | reverse complement strand
CTAAGATCTATAAATATTAATAATTTAGGAATTATGAATAAAGTGTCAAATTATTTCTCTCAAAAGTAGTAATAAAAATATGTTAAACAAAAGTCATTTAGACAATGTCTGAATTCGTTTTCTGTTGCAAGAAATTGCCATAAAATAAGAAAAAATTGTCAACAAATGTATGAGAAATGTTCTATAGAGTTTCTTTAAATCTCAATGAAATATAAATTTTTATGCTAGTAAACAAAATATGAATAATTACAGATAGGTAACAATAAGAGTAGAAAGAAAATATAAAAAACAGCATTTGCCTAAAATTCTGAAATTCTGTAACATTCATTGATTTGTATATTAATCAAAAAACGAAGCAATTATTAATCGTTTTATAACCGGATTCTTTGAAAACACACATTCATAATTATATATTTATCTCAAAAGACTTTGAATGCTTTATTTTTATTTTTTTAATTACCAGTTTGATTATCGCTAAGACCTGTTGATAATTATGTGCAATTAATTTGGGTAGTTGATCGTTATATCAAAAAGAAAATATATCTAGAAATCTTATTTCCTGTAAGGCACTATCTCTTTTGATTCATGGGGAAAATTGATGTTTTGAACCTATTTTCCAAATTTATATTAAATAAATAAAAAATCAATTACAGGAATTTATATAATTAGCAAAAGAAAATAACTGAATTCAGATTATCGTCTGCATTCGCAAATTTGATTGCCATTTCCAAGTATGAAGCAATATGTACTTTATTTTTTCTTTAAAACACTATTGCTCTTAAATTTGACTTTAAAACATTTTGTGAGGAATAACTCGCTCATAGAATTTTTGCGCCGGTTTGGTAAATAATAAGTAGATGCGTAGTTTTAATTTTTTTAAATATTTAATTTATTAATAACTAGCCGCCTTTGGCGACCAGCAGGTTCGCCAATATTACCGCTCGCTACAATTTTCAATTAAATATTTTAAGTAACTGGTCTCTTAATAGATTCTCAAACAAAGCAATTTTAATCTTCAAATTTTGATAGTCATACCAAACTTATACTGTTGTCTAGATCGTTTCGTTCAATTTACTCTATATATTTTGCTAATTTGTTGTCATTTCCGGTAAAAAGTCAACTTTAATTTAAAGTGAAAATGATGAAATTGCAATTAATATAAAGATATTTTTTAATAAAACCAATCGTTTCATTTTATTTATCATCTTTATGGTTATTTATTTATTATTATTATTACTGAATATGAGTATTGCAAACAGAATCGCTCGGTATTTAAGTCTTATGTGAACTACAAAATATTTTTGATAATTTATGTAATATCTCAAAGAATAATTCAACAAAAATTTCTCAGATTTAGCATAAAATTCAGTTTTTAGTTTTGCTTTCAAAAGGATTGAAATGAAATCAATAATAATATTTTGTTCCAGCCTATAAATATATTTCAAAAATTATAAAATCTAAATTTAATGCAGTAAGGTATCATATTCTGAGAAATATTCTGGACACACCAAATTTTAAATAAATGAATGAATGATACTATTTTCCACGATCAACTAAGACTTATTTATGAAGTTTCGAATGTTAAAAATCTAGAAAAACTCAACATTTTCATAATCTTAGGCCAATTATTCTTAGAAACCTGCGCGCTGATTGGCGTATTTTTTTTGAAACGATCGATGGAAAATCTAAAATTATCCTTTTTTTTTATTGAATAGTGATATTCAAATTTTCATAAATCAGTCAGTTTAAGTGATTGATTTAGTTGAATGGAAATTAACTCTTTTTATTTAAAATATTAGTGTTTCAAGAGCATTTTGTTATTCGTGATTTCGACAGCAGAAGCTTTATGTAAAATCCAAAATTCGTTATTTATTAGAGCATTTATTGAATTAAGTTACATAAAATATAATCATTTTTCTATTTAAACCATTTTAGTAAATCTGTTGTGTTCGTGCGTCAACAAAAATAGAATGCAGACAAACTTATAATGAAACTAAATCTTATTACATTATAGATAATATTATCAAATTTACATCAACTTATTTTCATTCAAAATTCTAGCATCGTTTTTAAACAACAAATTAAAAGTTCCAAAAATATCACTCTTGCCAATCTGAATTTCACAACTATTTACAAAATAAAATTTATAATTATTAAAATAATCGTTTGCTACTTTTAAATAAAATATTTACGATTTATGTCGCAACAGATCTTTGTCTTACTAAAGGTTTACAAATTAGCTGTGTGGCCATGATTTGAATGGATATCTTGTTCATATTAAACAAAACTTGCCTTAAAATAAAACTTATTTATTGGATTAATAATATAGAGAGTGTAAAAGATCATAAAAGAATTTTTCTTGAATTTATTTTTTAGAAAAAATAATATTTCATATTTGTTTCATTTCCTACAGACACGTGACGAAAATTATATTTTTGCAGATTTCATTTCCAAAAAGATTTAATTTATTTTCAGTTAGAGCTTTAATCAATGTGATGGCAACACTTTGAAAAAAGCTATTTTTTTCTCCTGAATGCGAAACGTGCTTAATCCTCATTTTTATTTTTGACGAAAAAAATTATTGAAAAACATAGTTAAAATATTTATTTAAAAATTCATTAAAAATAGAAATTTAATTTTAAGATTAAAACAGTAGTATCATTTAAAAGATAAATTTTTTATCTTTAACTTCATGTAAAAATCTTTTTTGTGCGGTAACTGCCAAATTCGGCAGTTATAGCAGAAACACGTCAAAATTTCGCTTAATTTTTAAATAAATAAAATTCTAATTAAAAATTCGAAAAAATAATCCCCAGGTGCACATTCCCGGCCTCCAAGGTATACACGTGCCAAATTTGGTAGCTGTAGGTTGAATGGTCTGGCCTGTAGAGCGCCAACACACACACACACACACACACACACACACACACACACACACATTGAGCTTTATTATAAGTACTAGCCGCCTTTGGCGACCAGCCGGTTCGCCAGTATTACCGCTCGCTACAATTTTCAATTAAATATTTTAAGTAACTGGTCTCTTAAAGGATTCTCAAACAAAACATTTTTAATCTTCAAATTTTGATAGTCATACCAAACTTATATTGTTTAGATCGTTTTGTTCAATTTACTATATATATTTTGCTAATTTGTTGCCATTTCCGGTAAAACTTCAACTATAATTAAAAATGTAAATGACGAAATTGAAATTAATATTAAGATATTTTTTAATAAAACCAAGCGTTTTATTTTATTTATCATCTTTAATGTTATTTATTAAATATTATTATTATTGAATGTGAGTATTGCAAACAGAATTGCTCGGTATTTAAGTCTTATGTTAACTACAATATATTTTTCATAGTTTATGTAATATCTCAAACAATAATTCAACAAAAATTTCTCAGATTCAGTATAAAATACAGTTTTTAGTTTTGCTTTCAAAAGGATTGAAATGAAATCAGTAATAATATTTTGTTCCTGCTTATAAATATATTTCAAAAATTATGAAGTCTAACTTTAATGCAGTAAGGTATCATATTCTGATAAATATTCTGGACACACCAAATTTTAAATAAATGAATGAATGTTTCTATTTTCCACGATCAACTAAGACTTATTTATGAAGTTTTAAATGTTAAAAATTTAGAAAAACTCACCATTTTCATAATCTTAGGGCAATTAATCTTGAGAAACCTGCGCGCTTATTGGCGTAGTTTCTTTGAAACGATCGATGAAAAATCTAAAATTATCCCTTTTTTATTGAATAGTGATATTCAAATCCTCATGAATCAGTCAGTTTAAGTGATTTGAAATTAACTCTTAAAAGTCTGTGATTTAGTTGATTCGAAATTAACTCTATGACCACCATAAAATCTGTGCTTTCTCTTGTGGTGTATGCATTCTCCTTAATATCCGATCGAATAAAACATCACATACAAAAGTACTACAATAGAACAAACACATCAAAAGTAAACATAACATTTCAATAGTTGCCAAAAACAAAAGAGAGAAAAATGCAATTAATAAGCAGACGATATTTAGACTGGAAAATGAAATTATCTGAAATTAAAAACACGCGCAGACGATATTTACAAAAGTAAAAATATTCAAACCTGAAAAGGAAAATATATGAGTTATTCCATCAATAAATGCCCTAAGTTTGTTTACATCTTCATTATTTTATGAGTCATTAAATATCAAAATGAATCCGGGACTGAATAAACACCTTGTATAGAGAGTGTAAAAGATCATAAAATAATTTTTTTTTGAATTTATTTTTTAGAAAAAATAATATTTCATATTTGTTTCATTTCCTACAGACACTTGCGGAAAATTATATTTTTGCAGATTTCATTTCCAAAAAGATTTAATTTATTTTCAGTTAGAGCTTTAATCAATGTGATGGCAACACTTTGAAAAAAGCTATTTTTTTCTCATGAATGCGAAACGTGCTTAATCCTCATTTTTATTTTTGACGAAAAAAAATATTGAAAAACATAGTTAAAATATTTATTTAAAAATTCATTAAAAATAGAAATTTAATTTTAAGATTAAAATAGTAGTATCATTTAAAAGCTAAATTTTTTATCTTTAACTTCATGTAAAAATCTTTTTTGTGCGGTAATATTTTCGGCAGTTATAACAGAAACACGTCAAAATTTCGCTTAATTTTTTAATAAATAAAATTCTAGTTAAACATTCGAAAAAATAACCCCCAGGTGCACATTCTCAGCCTCCAAGGTATACACGTGCCAAATTTGGTAGTTGTAGGTTGAATGGTCTGGTCTGTAGAGCGCCAACACACACACACACACACACACACACACACACATTGAGCTTTATTATAAGTATAGATAGATAATTGAGAATGTGTGTCTATGTGTTTTGCGCACTACAGGATAGAGCGTTAGATTTGCATCTACCAGCTTTGGAATGGATACACTTTAGATGTTGTGCATAAACACTTCAGATCGGCTTTTTTAGCAGTTTTGAATATTTTCGTTGTAACTTCACAAATTTTTGCCAATGTTTAATAATTTTTAAAAATATTTTAAAATTATTTTACAACAAATAATTTCACTGTTGAAAAAAAAATTAAAATCCTTTTGTTGTTGCTATAAATATCTTCGTTATTTTCCATGTTGTGTAGGTTTCATTTTAAGAGTTGTAACATTATCGCACTTGAAATAAAATTGTTTTCTTCAGAATTGAGCTATTGTGAAATATTCTTGAGCTGTTGTCAATTTTAACACTACTATTCTTTTCCAATTTGATGCATAAAGATGTACGCAGAAAATTAAGGAAATGCAAGTCTTCTATAATAATGTCTATCATATCTTCCATTTTAAATTAAATTCGCCGAGGAATCAAGTTAAAAATTATAGAAATAAAATTTTTTTAGCAGAATTAATTCTAACGAACCAAATGATCGCAAAAGTGACTAATTTAGTAATGGAGGATTCTTTTTTTTTATTTATAAACAGTGTTCAAATTGATTTCGAATACGCTAATATGAATTAGCTAAAGAAATTAACGAATTCGTTCTTTGACTAGCTCATAGAAAACACATTGTATACTGAATTGCTAATGAATTAATTTATAATAGACTTCAAATTTATGTCAATATGACTTGTCATAATAAGAAAGAGTGCTGAAATGGCAATGACTCAAAACCAAATAGTTTTTACTGTGGAATAGACGATGTACAAAATAATGTCTATTTAAAGGCGTGTAAATAGATATCATCAAACACATATTGAACTACCTTAAATGTAATAGTTGTTAGACTTAGATTTCGTACACGCAATAAGAGTTTGATGAATGTTTCTTGATATATATAATAACCCACTTTAGATTTATTTTTCCAACTTATGCGCAATTTCAGATTAATATGAACATCATAATTGTTTGTTTCTAATGCATCCCAAACATGTTCAATAGAATTTAATGCCTGACAGCATGATGAATAATCCTTTCTGATCATTCTTTCAATTTATAACAGCATAGTCATAATATTTTCCCATATGATTTGATATTATTGGTCATAAAAATGCATTTGCCAACTCATGCACAATTTGGGCCAAATAAATTTAGCTCCAACCATGCAAGAATCAGAATTCGAGGGCATAAATCCCTAAACTCTGTGTGCCATCTTTCTTTACAATTTAAGTTAATTTTTAAAGTCTCTGTAAGCCACAATTTTATTATGTAAGCTACAATTTTGCAATTTTATAGCCATATCCCGTGAACATTGCTAGGCATTCAATGAAGGTTCTAGGTATTTTTCAACGATAAAATAACATGTGTGAAATGAAATTTAAGAAATAGAATTTTATAATGTAAGCGTAGCACGTTTTTTGTATAAAAAAATTTTTGTTATGAGTTTTAAAATTTTTTGCAAAATTTTGTATGTCTCTTGAATCTGTTATACAGCAAAAGAAAAAGATTCCTTTGCATAAGCAAATTTGCGCATAATGACTATTGTGAATTATATTGTTGATATAGAATAAGATGATGACATATTAGATCCCCACATTTAAAGAAATTATTACTCTTCCATAACAATACTCTCATATTATTTTTCAAGATCTATTTTTATATCACTTTTAATTTTTATTCTTTTATTTGAATCCAAAACAAATTCCTATTTTATCTATGCTATGTAACTGAAATTGCATTCTTTGTCAAACATTATAATTAATTTGATTTCTCATATAAAATTCAAAACTTGTTTTCAGCCTCTTTGTGCGAGGTAGCTTAGAATTAATTGGGATTCACAATTTTGATGTCGAGAATATATACCAAATTTTTATAACGGAATTTAAATGCTTTTTTTTCTTGCGTGAAAGATTTTTGAGGATCTCTATTTGTTTGTTTACAAAAATATCGAAAATTAGTTAAGCCAAAATCATGATAATATCTTAAAACCCCAAGCCAGGTGTTTTGGTCATCATGTTATTTTCTCTTTCTACATTTGGTTTTCGAAAAAAAAAGAATAGTATTTATTTTAGGGAATTTAACTCATATCAACATCATATTTAGTATTATCTTAACTCATAGTGAATGGAGAGAAAGTTTAAAAATTGAACTTAAAAAAATGAAGATTCAAACAAAAAAAGGAAAAGAATTTAAAAGAAAGGAAATGCTTCATGCAGCATAATACGCTTTTGTTTAATCTCTCACCACCTTTTTAAATACACTGTATCCAAAAATTCTATTTTCAACAATTTTTCATTTTGGATCGAAGTTAAAGAATTGTATTTTGAGTTTTTGACAGTAGAAATGATTTATGTCTCAAGAATTTGCAAGGCATCCAGGCTTTTTAGTTTGATAATGGAAGCTGGCAACGAATTGCTTTTATGGATGCAAAAGTGAACATAATTTCAATTTTTGCGGTAACCATTCAACCATTGAAAGATTTCTAAAATGGAACTTCTTGAGAAATAAAATATTTGTTTCTTTGACTTCGGCGAAGCAATTGTGATGAAGTTCGGTGAAATAAAAAATAATATGCTGTGTTTTATTTCAAAGGAATGAGATTTCATAAATTCCTTTAATTCTTTCCCATGCGACTCTATATGTTGGTGAAGAAAATTTCTTTATATTATTATATGAGTCAGAAATTTGGAAAACGTATGAAACTTTCTTTGTGTTTATTAATAATCGATTAGATTAAAGAAGCACTTCTAAATGTTGTTATATCTTTCCGATTTATTTGATTGCTATTATTTGGCCATTAATATTTAGGTATGCAGATGATATTATATATTTATTCATCAAAATTCCATATATTGAAATTTATAATAAGCAGCATCAAAGAAAATGATCTTGGAACAAGAGCAAAATGAATTTCAATAAAAACGTTTTGAAAGAAAGATTCTACTTTCATGTAATAAATTCATGAATTCATAGTGAATGTTTTTAAAACTGGTTGGATTTTGATCTGGGTAAAGGAATTTATCTTATTACAGAGTTTAAAATTGCTGGTATTCCATTTAAATTCAGAATGAGATCTTTGCAAATAATCATTAGATGAATATTTCGAAGACTATTTTGATGATGAAATGAAATAGTAATACAATTGATGAATAATACTATATGATGAAATAGTAATACAATTACGAAATTAATCATATATTTGTTTTTGGAGAGAATTTTCCGTTCATGAAATACAGAAAAACTTTATGCTCAAAGTCATCTCAAAATAATCAATTTCAATAATCAGATTATAATATATTTCGAAATAGTAAGGAACGGGAAAATAAATGAAACTGAGGCTATATTTATTAAATTAAATCCCCCAATGCATAGACTTATTTGTTTAAGAGAGCCATCCATAAAATTATATTACTGATGTTTGTGCAAAGGTATTTATTAAAGGTATAGATATCACACAGTAAGATAAAGTGAAAATATTATTTTCTATTTTTTTTCTTTGAACATTGGTATATAATTTCCTTTGTCAAGAAAAAAAGAACTAAGTTGTGCCTCTATAGTAGATATATGCATGAAATATTGCATTTTTTTCATATCTAAACTTTATTAATTAAAAATTATGTGATGATTAATGAAAAATTTAAAATATAAAATATATTCTTTTGTAAATTGTGTGATGCAAAAGAATTTTAATGAAAATTATCTACGAAAGAAACTTAACCCTCCAAGTGCCAAACCCGAAAAAAGACGGAATCTTTTCTCCCTTCAAAACGGCGGACCCGTCTATAGACGGAAACAAAAACTGCCTTAAAACTGTCACTGCCCGTATTTTTATGGGTTCCTTTTTTTCCCTTCCCCCAATCTCAAGCTGTGAGATAATGAGAAGGGAATGTGAGATCAGGAAAAGGGAATCGTTATCAGTGGAAGATATGATTGACGTCTTCCTGCTCGCGCCCTTTTAAGAATTTTAAAATATCGCTTACGTTCTGAGCAGTTACTTTTCAGATTTTGATAATAATTACATATTCAAAATGAGTTTTAAATAACGAGAATAAAATTGAACGTATGAAAATATATACCTGGAATGAATACATACATATACGTATTATTATTAATAATTTGATCCATAAGATTTTAAAGCTTTCTAGTATAAGAAAATAGTTAATCTAAAAAATAGTTAAGCTAAATAGTTAGAAAAATAGTTAAACTAAAAAATAAATACAAAATATAAAATTAAAATTTGATAAGTTTCTTTTTTATAGCGTGCTTTCATTTAAGGATTTTAGAATTTGAAATTATTTTGAAAATAAGACACTAAACTTATTTACAGAATTTACTTAACAAACGAAACTTTTTAACTTTTAATGAAATATTTTTTTTTAGTATTCATTAATAAGTGTATTTAAAAACGGGATAGATATATAGAACCAATGTATTAAAGAGCGATTTTTCGTAAAAATTAGCATTCGTTACTTTAAATCCTTATTTTTATAACGTAATAATCTATATATGAAAATTGAATATTTGTTTCATTCTTTAAACCTTATAGAATTTCACACTCCTTGACGAATTCTAACAAAAATGTAAGCATTGTAGAGATATAAGTTTCATTATTTTTATATTTTTCCTCTGGTTTTTAATAATATTTTCGAAGTTAATATAAGCGCAGTTTTTATAGGTTCTATTTTTTGTATCGAAATATTAATCTTATTTCACTGTACAATCTTATATATACATCGCACGATTCTGTTAATGTATAACTGGTTTATATTAACATTTTTACCTTTAATGCTGAGTAATTTAATCCACGAATTTTAATCCGCGTGAAAGTGAGTGAATGCGTGAGTTAAATGTGAGAATTAAGACTAGTAAGAGCTTTGATTCTAACCCGAAATACTTAAAACTGAGAGTTTTCAAAAATTGTAATTTATTTTAAAACAGTACTTAATATTCTGTAGGAACTTTCTACATTTTTTGAAGATATTCAAAAAAAAATTTCACTTGCAAATGGTTAATTATGTGTCTAAATAATGTGTATTATTTGAGTCATTTTTCTAATCCAAATTTGTTTATATCATGAAGTTTACAAAGAAATATTTTGACAATTAATTTTATTTGTTACAGTCATAAGGCTCATCAACGGCATAGTCCAGTTATTTCAGCATTACTGAATAACTGGCCAATTAGCCTTGCCAATTAAATATTGTAAAACATATTTAATTACAAAAATTTAATCATGCAGATAAATACTAAAAATCGATATATTTGAAAGTGAAACCTCGCATGAAATTCCCTAATTACACAATTATTATTATTATTTTTGAATACTGAAGAAACAAAGATATAACGTAGTATTACATATCGCAATTAATGTTTTAAACACGCATTTTAAAATATTAAAATAAATTGACAATGCGCTGAAA
>JAPMOR010069593.1:99733-275446 GCA_026543865.1 Argiope aurantia | reverse complement strand
TGTGTGTGTGTGTGCGTAAACCTGTCATTATTACCGAAAAATTAACAAAATTGATGGAACAGCAATTTATTCCAGGATATAATGTACGGAATGTATGAACAGGAATCCCACTAACGAAATGAGTAAATAACAGATATTCACCAAACAAAAAAAGCGAATAAAGAGAGATAAATTAATTATAAAGTACACCTATGTTTTAGGTTTACCATACAGCAAATCCCCACGTGACGTCACTACCCACATTTTTCAGTGCGCGTTTGTCCACGAAAGTGTAGACGGAATTTGGCCGTGCGATAAGGCCTTTAGGGGAATAAGGAGTCAAGATTATAGCAACATGCTCGCAAATTTTTAAAAACGCATGTGCTTTAACGCAAATATTTAAAGGTTAAGAATAGTCCAAACTATTTAGCCACAACAATTAGATTTATTACTTGCTTTTACAATTGCTTTCATCGTCTTTTTGAGAAATTCAAAATTAGTTGTGAATAATCTCAAATCGTATATTACTATGCACTCAGATCTTCAAGTGCATAATTAAAAGCGAAATCATCGCAAGGAGAAATTTGATTTGAAATCCTATAATCGGAAACGATGTCATAATCCAGAGAATTTTGTTCTTTTCGGCCGAGCACTATTCGGAACATTTACTTCCTCCGGAAGCAGGAATGGAAATTAGACTAATTACACTTATATCTCCTTCTGAAAAGATATGAGGCCTGTTTTTGGACGGCATTTCAAAAAGCAGGACCTGTACATCAACAGTCCACGTGGTCAGATTAAACTTTACCAGGCTCCCAAGAATGTTGCATCCTCAGTGGAATCTAGAACGAATCAGTCCAGAATCGAAAACCCACTGCCACGCCGATAGGGCTTCGAAACGTACAGAAAATTAAATACCGGTTTTTATTATTTTCTCATATAGAAGAGAAAAAATCGCAATCACCAAAACATTTGAAATCTGAACTGATATATCATTATGTTGCAGACTTCCCAGTATCTGGAAACAAAATTGGAATTGTGTGTGTATATCTGTCCATTCATAAACACAATAAAGCAACTAACTGGACAGGGGATATTTTGTATGTGATCTTTATAAAAAAGTATTAGATTCCAGGCAAAATCTTAACGAAATTTATCAATAGAGAATCCTTGTATCGGTATACGTATTGTTGATTTAAATGTAATGCTCTAGGAAACATAACCCTCAAATGTACGAACTCTCCTATTGCAAATCACGAGTACATTTTCATTATTTTAATTATCAGGATGCATAAGACTAACCAATTTACATCACATTATCATTCACTGCCTTTAGCGACGTGGGAAAAGAACTCTTTGTTTTGCTTCATTATCTGCGATTCAAGCGGACACACTCACAAGAATCAACAGAGAGTCAATCCTAAGAAGATTTCATTATAATGTTAATACAGATCTACGCTAAAATTCATTTTCCACATTTCATTTGTCTCATGTGTTCATCTCTCGTGTTTACATCGGCATAGACGGAACAACAGACTTGCCGAAGCAGAATTTCCTCAAATTGTAATAGAAATCTAAAAATTTGTATAAGAATCGCATATTTTATTAAATCCTTCTTTTTTTTTTCTTTTTTTTTTTTTTTTTACGTTTTGAAATTATTATGTTCACAGACCAACAGAAAAAAAAAATTCGAACTCGAATAAGTTTCAAATGTGTGTATTCATCCAAATATTGAAGCTCAAATCTTATTAAAATACCTTCCTTCCGTATTTAATAATTGAAAAAGAAAGAGAAAAGAATAAATACAAATCTTAACTTCTTAACCGAGAAAGTCATTTAAGTCTAATACTTCGACTCCCTTTTTTCCCCTATCGGGGCGAGGGATTTTCCGCTTCAATTGTGCTTTCGTATTCCGAAATTCTCACCAGCTGCCGGGGCAGAGGCCTGCAACATCTTGAACTAATCATCTGGTTGACGAAACTGCTCAGACTCCTTCTCTCTATATATAGCTTGCTTGGCAAGCGAGGAATTTTAAGATTGCAAAGATGGATCAGTTCTTGTTTTTGTTTTGCAACTGTGAGGACACCAAAGAACTGCCATCCTCAGATTTAATGCAGAACACACTTGTTTCGATTTGATACATGCGCACATAAAGCTTTCTTTTTGGAAGTAACAGATACCTTCATTTTTTTTTTCTAAAATCATTAAGACTCTACGATAAAAGAAGGAACTAATTTTTCTGCCTTACATTTGATTACAAAAATTGGTATAAAGTTGGAAATTATTTTTCTTAAAATACAATCTGCAAAAGCTCAAATGTTTCTTAGAAGACAGGCTCTTGTAGACCGCAAAAAAGCAAAATGGAGAGATTCTTGACAAAAACGATCTTAAAAGTAATAATCAGTCTTTTTATCCCAAACAATTGATATTCTGCACAATGAAACCTATTTTAAGCTATTTAGATGGAGCTATTAGCAGTCGCTTCTTCTGATTTTCTCCCTTGGCTCTTCGTTCAGCTCTAAGTGCAAGGTTTGGATAATATTTAATATTAGATTTCATGCCTGCCTGGAATGAGACATTTTCTCTGCTCACGTTCCTTTATACTACTAGTCCCATTTCTTCACATCTTCGTCTGACAAAATGGCTCTTTTTTTCTAACAAAGTTATTTAGAAAACAGCAAAGGAAGAATGATGCAAGAGCGGCAACGAATTCAAATTTGCAACTAATCCATTCATTATGGATATCAGAAATTCATTCTGATGAAGATATTTTTGTCGAAGGAATATTTAATCGAATAATTTTTGAAAAGACAAAAATTATGCGGATTGTCACTCTCCTCGGCATGTTATCTGATGAGAAGGTTAAATGTAGAAAAAAAAATTGGAAAATTCAGGAAAAAATAGTTAGTATCAGCGAAAATGTTTTATAGGTAAATCTAAAGTAAAGTAAATATTTATAATTTTCATAATTATTTTATTAAATGCGGGAAGTCTAAAAATATTAATTTTATTGCTATTACTGTAATAAAAATAATTCTTCAAAAGGGATGCTACAGATCCAAAAGTTAATTTTAAACATTTTCTCACGAAAGTGTGCTGCATAATTTATTCTATGAATTATCACTCATTAATCAATAAAAGTTTAATGCAGATCAGTAAGTTTTAAAATTTAACGAAATGTTTTAAAATTTAAGAAAAATAGTGACGGGTTAAGATCTACCTCGACTGGTTAACATGGTTTATTGTGCTTTGTCCTATCAAGTTTGCAAATAAATATAGCTTATTTTATGACAGAAACATACAAATTCTGAAGCATCAATGCCTGCATGTGTCTTTCAAGCAATCTACATGCGTTATAATAATTCCGCATATACATGTGACGCAACAGCGCCACCTATCAATTTCATTATAGCTCACGGCAAATAGCCTGATTGGGATTAGGTTTGGTATTAGGTTTAGATAGGGTATAAATTTGAAGAAAAAATCGACCACACGCTAAATGTTGATATTTCATAACTATTGTATGCCATCTCTTGGAAAGTACTTTTATTAGAGAGCATGCGAGAATGATTTGAGGAGATCCAATGTATGAATGAAGGAAACGTCTCCAATATATGAATGAAGAAAACTTCTCCAATGTATGAATGAAGATAACTTTTCCAATGCATGAGTCCCTAGCTGCCTATCCTCGCTACTCGTCTAGAGGACATTTCATATATTGTTTTTTTTTTAAGGTAAGCCGTCAAGATTGAGAGGACTACTGGGATGAAACCGTGTCCCGACCTCTCTCCAAATCAACTGGCGTTGGGAATCGCTTGTAACATCACGGAAAGAGACCGTTTCGGTGGTCCTGGAGTTGTCGCCTGGGGAGGCATTATGATGAACGGGCGGACTGAGCTCCACGTTTTCGACAGAGGTTCTGTAACTGGAGATCGCTATTGTCAGGAGGTGAACCTACCTCATGTGCGTCTGTTCCAAGGTGCCATTGGATCAGACTTCGTTTATATGGATGACAATGCACGGCTACACAGGACTCATGCTGTTGAGGAGCTCCTGGAAAGTGAAGATATCACTCGAATGGATTGGCCGGCGTGCTCCCCTGATTTAAATCCGATAGAACATGTGTGGGATGCTTTCGGTAGACGCCTTGCGGCGCGATTACATCCTCCTGGGAACACTCGACAACTTAAACAGATGCTGATTGAGGAATGGGCACTCTTACCTCAAGAACTGTTGGACAATCTGGTGCTGAGTATGGGGAGACGGTGCGAAGCAACCATTGCATTAAGGGGAGGGCATATCCCACACTAATGAACATCTGCTTGCTGTTCTTCCTCTTGGACAGACAATCATGTGTAACGATACTATGAGTTCAATAAAGCCTTTTTTTGTTTGATTCCATACTGTATGCATTGTATTCATTTCTGCGCAACTATGCTTTCGTCATTCTTTCAGAACAAAATGCTGTATCTCATTTCTGAATTTCATGTCTCTCAGATGATTTCTCGTGAAGTTATGGCAAAAAACATACCTGTTGCTTAAGTTTTGCACACCAGTGTACTTACACTAAATTAAACCAATTATGAAAATTTTCATCTGTCCTGTGAATTTTCCATTCGCAATTATGAATAAATGTAATTCATCCGTCCATAATATCCGATGTAGCAATATGCTATCTTTATCAGGAAAAAAATTTGTAAATTCGACTTAAGTTATTCGTCTCCAGTAACATCTCAGCGAAATGGAATTAATATGGAAATATCTGAAAATAGAACGCAGTAGTTTGAGGATTGAGGAGTTTGGTGCATCCAAATAGAGCACAATAGAACCAGTTTTCACAGAATACAATGAACCTGCAGTAATCTTATTATGCACATCCTCAACAAGTTCAATTAGAATAGATCGTTTTATTGAGAGCAGCCTAAAACATGCTTATCCAGTTTCTTAACGTGTACGTACACACTAGAAGATTTTTTTTTAAATTTTAACTTTAAAAATCCAGTTTTTTTACAGTAGGTCATTAATATATGTTGAAACTCACATCACTGAGAAAAAACCATATTACACTAATTATTAATTAATTAATTAATATTTAATGAGCTAATTAGCATATTTTTGAAACATGATATCTTAATTTCTAATTTGTACAGACACACAATTCTAATCGGAAATTATGCCTAATATTAGTCTTCATGTTGTCTGCCTCAATCAAATTATAAAAATATATAGTTATTTTTAACAATTTTTTCATCAACGATGAATAGAAAAAGCGAGATTTTTTCTGTCATTTTAACTTTTAAATAGCTATTAAAAATTTATTTCTATAAATATAAACTTGATTGAGGCACATAACATCTACTATTTTATACAGATTATTTTGATATATAACTCATTGTATTTGGTAAATTTCTTGTTGAGTTATGATTGTTTGAATGAAGCAACATAGTGGAAAAATATCATTCTTCATAAAATGAGTTTTAAAAAAAACCGTAACTAGAGTTTTTAATGAAAGCACCTCAAAAAAAAAAGTATAACTCGAGAAATATTTCGAATATTGACAACATCTTGGTATCGTTTGAAAGCTAAAGGATAAGAGAACATTATTAAGCAATAAAAAAACATTCGATATTTTGAACGATTTTTGAAGTTTCCAGTGTGTGCATACCAAACGATATACATGTTTATTTATACGTAACATGACGTCATTTTAGCTTATGATTTCGCCGATAAATTCGCATTGCATATTGATGAATGCATCTCGTTGTTCAATTGAAAGTTGTTGTTATCATCTTGTTGGTAAGTTCGTGCACCTATTTGAAAAAATAATCATCCCACATTGCTTATTAAGAATTTTTCACAAGCTATGTTTTGCACATGGTGTTCTGTAATTGGTGCTGCTACCACCCATCCTTGCGAATTATGCAGAGTGCCTCACTGCATATCCTCTCTGTGTTGTTATTGGTCCTTTACAACGATCTTCTTTGCAACAGTTTTTTCACCGGCAGATTTCGGTGTACAAATACATCCCAAAATTATTTATGGTTTTTCAATGCGCTTATTTATTTATGCAAGAAAAAAAGCAGATATTGCCACTGGAAATTTTTGAATTTTTTTCACTGTAACCATAACGTAAAAAGAGACCTTTTGTTTTGAATCATCACAATCTCAAGCGTATACCTTCAAACAATAATCTCCTTTTGATTTTTTTAGAAAATAGGCCACTAGGGGGTTTTTATATCGTGGAAGTTTATCTTATGACCAGCCTGTACTTAAATCCATTTAAGAACTTTTAGTAAATCTAATGTAGTTTCAGCACTTTACCAGCAACTACTAGTTTAAAATCTTTTGATCCTTTCAAACACATTGAAAAAAACTTGGTAAAACCAGACGTCATTTAAAACGGCAAACTCAGACATGCATTTTACTTGCTTATGCTTTCCACTTTCTAACAGCAGGTTAACATTTTAATAATCCAAGCGTTAGATGCTTTCAATCTACTTGCATTATTCTAAAAGGCGCTCTTCATAAAATATCCCGTTTTTTTATTTTTTTACTATTTGATCAACTTTATAAAGATGTTTTAAAATCGCATTTTCCTGGTACCTTGGGATTTGCATGCTATATAGATTGGCTAGTAACGGCGCATATGCTACAATTTTTAAACAACGTTTAAAAAAGACTTAATCCTCACCATATAATTGAAGCATTTTAATAAAAAATGGCTATATCTCAAGTAATTTCCATCAAATCAAATATTTATGATAATAAAATAAATTCCAAATTCTCCGTAGTCTCATTATCCTACTCATTGGCAAACGTTTCCCCCTTTCACTAAGGAATAAAATGTTATTATTCTCATTTCCTGCTAAAACCAACCGAAACCTAATTCAAGTTTTACAAAATAAAATAATTCGTATCATTCCCAATGCTCCCTGATTTGTCCGGAAGGATATTTTACACGGAGATCTTAAAATTCCAAAGCTCGATGATTTCACCAAAGAACTTTCAAGAAAAATTTTAAATCAACTCAAAACTCATGAAAATTTCACAATCAAGGAACAGATTAACTATGCCCACTGCAATGGAAAATACTCCTTTCCTTACTCTATTACTAAATGGACTTTGCCACTTAAACCTCCATAGTTTCCTCCGAAATTTAAATTGCATTTAAAGAACTGCTTTAATTTTCACCTGAAGCACTTTTAAGTAATATTTTTTCTACTCAACTGGCTCACTAATAGTACATTACTTATGTTTTTTCCTCTGCGACTAATTGCCTTCAACTGAATAGAAGTGCCGAGGCACTAAGGCTCTTCATACATCTAATTCAAGCAAATTTCTCCGTAGCGGTCAATTTTTTTTAGTAGCCGTGTTCACAGAATGATTGACATAATACGAAAACGAAAACTAAATTTCGGACTAAAGGAGTGCTGAAACAATTATTCTTTAGCCTCGAGAGATTAAATTCTGGGGCGAATATTTTCTCTTTTTATATTTCATATGAAGAAAGTAAAAAGGCACTCATACGTATTAGATATTCTGATTACAGAATGTATTTAGTGCGTTTTTTAAAGCATAGAATCATCAATTTCTTCTATGCGCATTCGTGGAAAAAAATTTGTAACTTTTTTGAGTGCTCTAAATAATCTGCACATAAAATATTAGAACCTTTCTGATGGCTGAGCCGTGAATACGTTCAAGAAAGTGTAACTATATGCGCAGAGAGCTCGCGTGTGTATCCTTTATCTGAGAATACCAGAAGGAAGTAATAATGCTCCGTTTCGTTATAAATAGGATCGAGCAATCTCCGCGTTCACCCAACCGTTTTCGAGGAGGGGAGGACATTTTCCGCCCCGAAACGTCGAGGGCTTGTTGTTTTTCCAACGGAAAGGGAAGAAAACTAAATGCTTGTTCCACAGCGATAATCATGCAACTGCGACATAACATTTAAGAATAACTGACGCTTTCATTTTAAGACTGAGTTTTTATCTAACTTTCTTCATGATTGTGGAAAGGAAATTTTGTAATGAATTTTTCATTCATTTCCGAATTTGTTAAACTTTTCAAATTTTGTACATTTAGCATAAACCATAACAAGGAATATGATGCCAAAAAATATTTTAAATCTCTAAAACTTGATTATTACTTAATCGATTCATTTTAATTATAGTTTGATTCCATTCTAAGGTCTCCACCTGAGAGTGAATTTTAAAAAATGATTTAAATATTACATAATATTCAACATAATGACTTTAAAAAAAATAGATATATGAAAAATTTCAAATAAATAATCTTTTTTATTATTGCAATAAATAAAATATGTTATAGAAAATGCAAACTTTCAGAAAAAGAAAGTATAAAAATTGGTAAAAATTTCGACTTCGATATGTTGATGCATTTGCATATTTAGAACATCTTGAATCCGATGAAGTCACATTTGGAATTTGGTCCCTGAAAGCACATAAATGCAACCCGCTTAAATGATGCAATTTTATCTCCAAAACTCAAAACACTCTAATTTCAGAAAAGTCTACCTATCTCTTCATCCATTTATTTTTGAAAAGATAAATCAAAAACGTTCGAGGTAGATAAATGAAATTTCGACAAGATGTTTTTATTATTATTATTATTAAAGATTTGGATATGTTCCGAAGTTTAGACAAAATCCATCTACAGACTAGCATCAGTTGATCTGCTTGTTTTTAGGTTTATAACGGCAAGGAGGCTAATATGGCGACCACTGATGCTCGTTTCCATGAACAGGCCGGTCCGGTCTATGGACGCAAATAGTAAATCTGAAATTTGGTTCATTCCTCTTGAGGCATCAAACTCACTCTTTGTCATGAATGCAGTCCTACATTTTCTGGATCACAAGGATCTAGTGACATTGACGTAACTGTTGTTGGAACGGATTTATTGGAACATATGCCTGACTACAAATCAGTTAAATTTGAAGTAATACTGAATTCCAATTCTCCAACAAAAGAAGCGGCAGTTGTATTTTTCATCTGACAAAAATGAACTGGTAACTCTTTCGCAACACTTCGAAATACTTGCTCTCAAGAATCAGTGATCTCATTGACTCCCGCTAAAATCCAGAAACTCTACTTGATCCGGAAGATGAGCTCATTTATATTATTCCATCTCAATTTAAAAGTAAAAAATGCTCCTTTGTGGACATCAGAAATCGGTTGCATAAGAAAGAATGTTAGTTGCTTTGGTTGCTGCAAGTTGGAGATTCCTAAAATGTCGCTTTGAAAGAAATTTATAAAAATCAATACCAAGAATCATGAGATAAATATTATTTAAAGCTTCTGGATGCAAAAATAAGGTCATGGAAAAAAATTTAGAGAAAATTAACGAAATAATGAGCGGGGAAAAATTTAATACCTTTGGAATCAAACAGAAGTTTCAGAAAAGAGATTAACTCAGTGGAGTACCTCTTCCATCTGAAACCATAACTGATTCTTTTGAAGAGATAATAAATGCAGTTCTCTCTCCTTCTCTTACTGAAAATAAGAGCAATGATGATGATGATGACCGTCTTAAGAAAATATGGCACGATGTTCTGTTTAATAGTAACTTAACAAATAATTCACCTTTCATCATTTACGAAATTGATTCTGTTATAAGTAAATTGAATTTTAAAAAGTCCCCTGGTCCGGACTCTATACCTAACAAAGTTGTCAAGAAATACGAAATACACCCCGGTCTTTTTCTAAAAGTTTTTGATTCATTTCTTCGTCTGAAGACTCGCCCCCTCTTGCTGTTCGAAAGGAGTTAGAGTTGTCTGTATCCCCCATTGAGACAACCTAAGGTGCAGCAGTTCACTGTCGGGTAAATGTTTTGAAGGATTCATTGTTAACAGATTGGATTGACGTTTGCACAAAGATAATTATTTCAATAAAAATCAGTTTGGTTTTATGCCGCAAAAATGTACCGAGGACGCCATGCTGCAGCTTAATGAGTTTATTTTAAAAGAAAAAAAAAGAAATATTCATACAATCCTGGTTTTCTTGGATATTAAAGGGGTTTTTGATAGTGCTTGATGGCCTGTTATTCTGGATTTTATAAAAACAGCAAACATCACTGGCAATTTATTCGCCGTCATTTCTAGCTTCTTGAAAAACAGAACTCAGTCTTATCTTAGGTCATTCCTCAAAGGAAAGATTTTGCACAAGCGGTGGCCTCAAGGATTTGTTTCTGAACATTTTCTCTAAAATATTATTATAAATGAATTTATTGGAAAAATCCTAGCTTTCACTTCTTGTGAAACGATTACTTTTTCTAACGACTTGCTTCTTTGTTTTCTAGGAAAGCCTTCACAAGATACAAGAAGAAATCTCAACTTAATCTTGATTTTGTATCAATCTGGGCTAAGTATCATAAATTAGAGTTTAATGCCGTCAAGTCAAAAGCTATAGTCTTGAAGAAGAGAGAAAACAACGACCTCACTAGAAATTTGACTCTTAATGGAACTCCTCTTTATTTTGTTGAGGAACTAAAATATCTTGGTATTATTTATCCTTAGAAGTAAACTCTGTTGGATACACTACATTTTAAATCTTTCAAATAAATGTGAAAAAATCTCTTTTGGCTTAGTAGAGTTTTCAGAAATAGCTTTGGACTCAAATCCCATCCATTATTTGCAAATACTACATTGTTCCATTTACTTTTTACGGTTATCGAATCTAGGGCTATGCCCTGATACAGAAAATAAATTGTCGGCTCTTGCGAAAAATTCAAAGAAGAATACTCCTACGTGTTGTTTCTGGGTATCCTATGATATCCTATGAGTCTGTTTCCGGCTTTTAACCTACTGGTGTCTTCATAATCCATAACAATGAATTCAAGAAGGTAACAAAAAACTTGACCCATAAAAATATTGATGGTTCCTGTCAAATTTCTGAACTCCCTCACCCTTCTGAACGATTTCCTCTTAACTTAGTTAGTTATTATAAAGACATTGGAGGCAACTTTCCCGCTGTCTATTTTACAGAGGGTAGCAAAATAAACAATAAGATTGGTCTAGCATTTGCTACTTTCCTGGATTTTTATTGAAACTGAAACGCGTCAATTCAGAATAAGAGAAGAATGTAGTGTTTTCCAGGCTGAATTACTTTGTATATCTCAAACAGTTTCTTGGATTTGTAATAAACAAAATCTTATATCGAATTTCTTAATTTGAGCGAGTCATCTTTATCCGCCTTAAATAACATCAATTCTCCAAATGGAATAATTGTTGAAACACAATCTGAATTTTCTTCGAAGAAGAGGTGTACAAGTTTTCTTTTTATTTGTTCGAGATCTTACGGGAATCTATGGCAATGAGTGTGCCGACTGGCTGGCTAAAGGAGCAGCAAAATGAGTTGATTTAATTCCTCTGAACATTCTGAAATCGTATTTTGAGAATGAGAAGGATAAAGTTATATCTGAGCGGAGTAACTTATTTCAAATATCAAATAATGCTCAATTCACTAAGAAATTTATTCCTTCCGTTCAGAGATGCTTAAAGGCTAACTACTTTGAACCTAATTTTAAGCTTATCCAGTTTCTGATTAGATATGAAAAGTTTTGAAAAGCTTCAGTTTGTCGCATACTGACATGTGTTTGTGCTACAGTGGTGCCCTCCAGGATAGCAAGCACTTAGCACTTGAATGTACCAAAATTAATCCCGAAAGACGTACACTCAGGAATTGCCTGCTATGGCTTGGCCTTCTCCTTCATCTGTCTTTGTTCAAAGAAAATCCCCTTTTATATCTCTCTGTACATATATTAAAAGTTTTTACCCGCATTATTTATACTTCATTTCTGTATGTTTGCCTACATATATTTGCATATATATTTTTATGCTTTAGGTATTTGTATTTTGAATAATTTTTGATCATGCTTCTGCATTATTTAACTATATTTACTGTATGTTTCCTTAAATGTGTAAGCAACTTTATTATTTTTTTTATTGTATTTGTGTATTTTTTTTTCTTTTGCATTTGTGCCGTGACTTTTCCATTTGAAATTTTCTTCCCCTTTCAAGTGAGTCCTGTTTGACAATGGATTGTAAAACCTTCCGCGCTTTTTGCGCATGCTTTAGGATGGGTTTAATTCGACAAAATAAGGGTGAGAGAAAAGATGAAAGAAGGCGATGTTTACATTTAACAATGAAGACTCGCGGTTTTATGAGACGTAAACATTACAGATAATTAGTAATACAGAAGGAAAAAAGTACTAATGCACAGTAAAATATTTCAGAGCAATTTTTATTTAATATACATTAAATGATGAAGAATAAATGAAAAATTTCAGTTCTTAAAATTTGGTAATTACTTTTTTACAAAATAATAATGATCTTTTTTATATAAAAATGTTTCTTTTTTATATGTTACTAATTTTTTTTTTCAGAAATATTTTAATTTCCCGTTTTCTGCTTCTTGGTCACAATATTTAATGATATTATGTAAAATTTTCTTCGTACCATTCCTGAAAGAATTTTTTTATCCCTTTTGGCTGTACACATCGATACGAAATTTTGAATTAAAGTAAAATGCGATCAGAAATAACACAACACTGACATGCGCGTGAAAAAAAATGAACTGAAAAGTATATAATGGAGGAAATCTATGGTCAAAGGTGAATACCGGAAATGCACTTTTTGTTCCGCGTCTCACTCCTTAATGAGATGGAATCGTCGAAATGTGTTCGTCTCAAAATCCACTGACGAACAGTATTGACTTAATTCATAAACCTTGTGTTACATTATTTGTTGTCATACAAAGAGTTTACACCAAAAGACTCAAAAAGAAGGGGGGGAGCAATTGTTCCGAATAGCAACAATTAAGCTAGATGAATTTATATATAACAACTTTATACCACAATTGTAGATTTGTGCCGACAAATGATAAAATCGAAGATAGAAGACTCCTTTCACTTGTTACAGTGAAATCATCCTCGTAAATAATTTAATTCCACATAACCCTTTGGAATACAATGGCATGGTCTGACTTTGATGCATTACCCGTCTCGCAACATTCTGACTTACCTTCAGGGACCAAATTTCTCTAGGTGTGACTGGCCTTACGATCCCGAGGTGTCCAAATGATCACTTACTCTTCCCTCCAAATTCTATGTTCTGCTTTACTGTTTCTCTCCCCGGCAGTAAGGGAAGATCCTCTTGATATCCATGCTTCTCATGGATAACAGCAACAAAACTCACGTTTTGGCCGTGCGGGGCAGAGGGTGCTGTGTCGGTCTGCTGATATTTATCAGAGACCATGAAAGAGAGTCACTTTAGGGGCTCGGACTCAAGAAATTCTCTTGATAAAGTCACACTGAAAACTTCCTTCCGGAGTTTTTCCGCGACATACACACGGACAGGATAGTAAACCACTTCCCATGGTATAAAATTAGATAGAAATCCAGGTCGTCGTGCTCACAGACTTGCGGCAGTCTAGTACGTGGAGAAAATATCGAGGTAGAATTTTTTGACGACTTTTTTTGCGTACAAGAAATAAAAATACTCATTGCCTGGCTCCTTAGAGATGAATATAACTTATTGGTCCATGAACTGCATTAGAAAAGTCATTGATTTTCTATAACTCACGTTTTCGAATTCGACGCTAAACTAAAACCGAGCATGCTTTGAAAACTCTATTTGACTCTTCTTTGAAAGGGTGTTCTAATGAATGTTGAACGGTAAACTGAAATCCCATTTTTTATGGGATCTTTCTTGTTATTTAGGTAGGCAGCATATATTATGTGATTACCCTTTTTCAAAAATCATCAATTTAGTTAATCATTACAAAATATTTTTAATTCAGTCTATATGTAAACATTTATTTTAGACTAAACTAATTTTTTTTTTATTTAATTAACTTTGTAGAAATACGTATGTTCTTATTTATTATGACAAATGGTTGTGTGACATCTACATATGTTATCAATTTTATTTAAAAAGGCACTCGATATCTATAATTACTGTAATAAATAAGCGTAGGTAATGAAATAGGAAGAAGCCTAACTAATTGCAACTAAAAAAGTGCTAATATTTTATAAATAATAAAAAAAATGCATTTTTTAACATTTAGGTTAATAGCCTTTATTAATCCGCTTGTCTGCATCCTTGCTTGTCCCCAGGACCAGCTGCATTACGTAGCTGTCTACTCTGTCTACGGTTTAGATTCACAGTAGACTTTCACAAAATATTTTATGACAATATAATTAATGCTTATAACTTTAGTTTACGACTAATTAAAATCTCGGCCCAAGAAACGGGAAGCTCCGAGCATCACTATCTTTTCTGACAACGGGGTTGACACGAGTTGGAAATGAAACTTAGTATAATAGTAATATAACTTTAGGATGTTCATTCATTTAAATTTTAAAATATTTACATTTTGACTCAAGATAAAAGATAGCAAAACTTTTCTCTGGGTGTTTTTGCGAAGAGATCCTATAGGGATATCTTCGAGACGTGTCGATTTAGGAAAGGAAATGTAAGGTATCTGCCCTGCTCCAGAATTTTAACAGTAGTATTAGTCATTCACTTTTGAGAGCGCGTGTTGGAAGTCATTAAATAAAAAGGGAGATTTGGATCAGAAAATAATAGAAAATTTTAGAATATAAGCTAATTTAAGATTACAAAAAATAGGAAATTTTAAAAACTTATCCTAGAAAAGGACAAATATCTATTTCTTTAATTACTAAGATAAATACTTCCAACTGTTCAATTCCAGTTTCATCCAATAAGGTACCCAAATGTATAAAAATATTTCAGTTTCTATTAAGAATTACAAAAAAAAATTAGAAAAATTAAATTTTTTAGGACCTTACAATTAAAAAATGTCTTGGAGCAAAATGTTTTTCTTACATTTCTTATTATAAAATCAGAAAGTTCAGCGTTTCCATTCGTAAAACTTGCTAAGATATTAAAATTCAATTTAATTGACTTGTGACAATACTTGGATCGATGTTTGAACCAGGTTTTTATTGTGATTTTCAGGAAAAATATACGTACAAAGAAAGATTATTGAAATGGCAGCATTAAAAGGTAAAACTCATCTATTAACTTTCATTCAATTTTAAATAATGATCAGGTAACACATTCATTGAAACGCTTCAAAACTACTTTATCTATTCCTAGTCGCATTCTTCTAATAACGCGCATATTCCACAAAACCTATTTTTAAAAATTTGCCATTGATAATGAGCCTCTTCCATGGAGAAGGATTTACCTTACAAAAGGGAGTGTTTTGTATCTTAATGTTTCTATCTCCTCTGTCCAAATTATATTTCACAGAAAAAAAGAATTTGATTTTAATTGAAATGAATAGAATTGAAATAGAATAGAAATTTTACAAATGGGTTCCCATTTGTAAAATTCCAGACACTGATTAAGCCATTTTCCATGTAACGATCCGTGGATTCCATGAATGACGTGTAGGTGCCAGTTATGACATTGAAATATTCTTTATATTGTCTGTTTTGGAATACTGAGCTCTGAACTGGCTGTTAGACACTGGCATGAGGGCACTGTAAAAATAAGCCAAAATATCGATTTCTGCATGCAAAATTATCACAATATCTTCATCCTTTTCATTCCTCTATAGGAAAGTAATGATCCTGTTATTTAAAATCACTAAACCATTCTACAGCATACTTTCCCTAGGAAAAAGAGTGTTTGTGTTTTTTCCTACAGCCACGAACGAATTACGAATACGAACTGCACAGATCATAAATATTTCCAAACGTTCTTTTTTATTGAAATAAGCCATTCTTTCAGAAAGCGCGCAGTTACGAGCAAAGAATTTTATTTTCGTGTTCGACATTCGAATATTTCTTTATGATATCTTAAATGTTCAGTTTCTTAAGTTCCTTCCTAATAAACTCGAAATTGTATTTGTCAACCAATCAAAGTGAGTAACATCATGCGTGATAGTAAATTTCGCTCAGTGACTGGATGAATTACTTACGTGACAAATATCTGCATACGACAGTTTTTCTTTTTGCTCATTGAATTTGCATTTCTGAAGTAAATGTTCTCATCTGATTCTGTAATAAGCCCTTTTATCTAAAAAAAAAGGCATATCTTTCAAAATTTTGTCAATAGAAACGTGAGATCTTGCGTGTGAATAGATGAATGTACTCGAAACGTTTTACTATTTGACACTTTTACATTATGGGGGACACATACATTTTTTTAAACATTTTATCGATCAATTTACTTTTACTTACTATTTATATCAAAATATTTTCATATAATTAGTATCTTATTTGATGAAACTATGCAAATTAAAGTAATATCTAATCGTAATAGTTAAGGAATAGTTAAGGAGAAATTGGACACAGAGTGCCCCAATTTTTTGGGATACTCTTTGTATTAACTTTTAAACGGAAGGTGGTTTGGAGATATAGGAATCATGATCGCTGAAAATCTGCATCAATTTTCCTGAATTAGTGTCGTGAGAACCATTACAAAAGGCGGTCTTCTTATAAGTAATCTACCTAGACACATATTTAAATTATATAAGATTTCATTATTTATTTTTAAAATTTTATATCATTTAAAATTTTTAATTTTTATCATTTTTTTACTGCATCGCTTATTGATTGTACCTATTAACACAGTTACACCGGAATAAGCTCATTTAACAATAATTACTAATTTAAAATCGAAAAGTAAAAGAATATTCCTTCCCTAAAAAACATAAAAACATGTGGTGATATGAAGATAAAGAAGACAAAGTAAAAAAAGAAATGGTAAAAGGACAAGCAGTACAAAATGACAAATTTGGCAAAAAAAAAAAAAAGAGTAAAGCTATGAAAATAAATGGAATAAAGATAAACAAACTAAGAAAAAAATAAAAACCAGGAATGGTCATGAAGCTTATACAAAGTGTTTCTGAATTCATGGACTAAACTTTAAGAGTAAGTAAAAGACATACAAAGATTTTTTTTTCTTGTAGCAGCATGAGGTTGGTCGGTATTGAAAAGTGTAGGTGGGAAAGCAAGAAATATTATAGAAATGAAAAGAAAGATCTTTACTTAAGTACATAATATTACTTCAGGTGCACAGATGTGCAATCGTCAACATCGATAGGCCTTGTTGCGTCTAGCAAGTGACTGGCGCACCTACTCTTTCCAAGTTTCTAGGTGTTGCAGTTGTAACAGCGACTGAAAGTTTTGGAATGCGATTATCATCAGAGCAGTAAAAAAGTTCCTTCAGATATCTCCATAAGAAAAATTTCTGTATTTGATAGATAAATGTGCTGGTCAAGCGAATGAGCCTCATCGCGTTGAAACCACATTGCATTTTGAACAGCAACAGGATTAATTATCAATTAATTCTGGTAATATCTCTTTCAAAAACATTCAACGTTTCGCACCATTGAGTTGATGTGGCAGTAAATATGCGCCAATAAAGTAAATATTCACAGTACCTGCCCATACATAAGATATCCATTCTGACGTATAGCAAGCATATGGAGTGGAAGTGACCCACATATGGGAATTGCCAAAGACGGCCACATCTGTGAAAATGTACTCTGTAAACGTACTCTACAGCAAAAACAAACAACAAAAATCTGTGCTCAAAGGCAATCAGCTGCCCTGAATGTTTGCGTTCTCTATAACTGATATGAAAAAGTCTTTCTTCATGCAACATTTTATATACAGTGTTTTAACTCTCACCTGCAGTTCGCGCCATCTATATTGTGCTAGAGCTTGAATTATCTTCAAACTATCTCAGATTACGTTCTTCCGTTTCTGAAATTCTTAAGTGTCTCGGATAGCCCACATTCAGTCTCTTGACATACAAAAACCGCTTCGGCAAAACTGGCGGTGTAAACGAGAAAAAAATTTGTGAACCGTCATTGTCCTGTTGGGGAAGCGTTCATTATACAACCTTAACACCTCTTTTCATTTACATTCGCAGCTCCATACATAAGATGCATGCCTGTTTTTTCAGAGAACGTAAATTGCTCCATTACGCAAAAATATTCTCTAACAGTTGAAGTTCACGTAATGCCATTCAAACTTAATAAAATTGTCATCCAGACGATTTGATAATGCAAACTAAACAAACTTCTTTATTTATTCAATATTTTTAGCCAAATTCCATTTCTTTTTAAACTTGCTTATCGTCTGTTCTAAACATTTTATAGAAATAAAAAGCCTTTTCTATTTTTTCCCCCCATTTCTTAAGCATTTCTTATATTTTCCACTTTCACTTTTCATATTGCTAAACAAAGACAAGCCTTCATTATATATATTTTACCTACCTTTAAAATTTGTTCCATGAATTCTGGACACCTTGTATAATTAATTTCATATTTTCAGCCATAATTGAATTCTTTATAGTATTTATATGTTAAGCAAAATTGAAGCTAAATATCACTTGCTCATAAAGAAAACGAACTTAATTTTTGATTGCTTGTTGCAGCCCTGTTTCAAAACCTTTTATTTTCTTTTAGCTTTAAAACAAAACTCAAAAGAAGAGACACGATACTGTGAAATACAAAACAAAAATCTAATCTTAGAACGGTGCATGCAAATGAGGCATGCTCAGACATTCTCCTGCGGCGGTTACAGTTAATTAAATGAAGTTAGGGGATTTTAGTTTTTTCTTCCCTCACGACATTCAAAGAAATGAATTAAAGAGCATCGATTATGTTAATCAGGTCATTTAGTTCCAAAATGCAGAGCGCTTTTCTTTTGATGAAAAATAAAATAAAATAGCTGTTACCAATAAAATCAGCCGAAATGTTGACTCGTTTGTTGAGATTGGTTGCAGAAAACTTTCATTATGTTTTCTGACCTTTTTCAAGATAAGATGAATTATTTCATGTAAATATAAATTAAATCTATGGTTTACTCCTTCTGCCAACTTTATGCATATAATTTACCTCGTTGTGATGTCATTTCTCTTATTATAAATTATTCTTCAAATAAAGATTTAGGGTAACTACAGATAAATTCAGAAAGATCTTATTAAAGAATGCACAAAGCATTGCTCTTAAAAGTAATTAGTAATTTTTCTGAGCATTTCAAAGGAAGAAAATATTTCATTTTATGCACTTGAGTATAAATATTCCTGTAAATGAGTTGGATACATTTTTGAATTTGCATTACATTGTGTCTAAATCACTAAAAAGCTTTTTTAATGTAATTGGAAGGGAAATATTAACCACTGGTAATTCATTATGTTAAAAATATAAAAGATTTAATTACAGATAATAGCATTTAGAACCGCCAACAGATAAAAATAAAAATAATATTTCGAAGTATATATTTCAACTCTTGAGAAGCACTTCTTATAAAGCTGACTTTTTCTGAGTTGTTGTAACAATGTTTTTTTTTTAATTTATCTTAAAATGCACTATGTTTCTTTTTAATTAGAAAACTTAATAGTGAATACAATTATTATAACTAGATGTTTGTTTAGTTCCGTAGATACCGCGATGGAATGTATATTATTTCAGTTTAGAAACTTCAATATACTCATCTGCTCCAGAGAAGAGCAACAAGATAGTTCTCCGATTTTCATCACATATTGCCTAAAATGTGTTAAATTTCATTAATCAAGCTGGTTCCGCCATATAAAGAATCTGCTGCTCGTTAAGAAAAAAAAAAGAGAAAGAATTTTTGTCATTGTAAAGAATTTGTCGCTATAAAGAATTTTTGTCGCAAACCCGGAAAAGTATACGAGGGTTCTTTGTCATAGAATCCAGTAAAACAAAAGAATACTGCACAGCACAACTCAATGAAATAAAAATGACTGTAGTCCAACAAAACTGTTTGAATAATAATATTGCAAGTTGTATGCGACATGACAGAAATGACATGGCAAGTACTAACCCTTTGGAGTAGTTAAGATAAGTTTTGAAAAACTCGTAGTTTGAAGCGATACATTGTTGACATGTTTTTTGTTGTTGTTGTTTTTATAACTTAGAAAAATGTAGATTGGAGTCCGCTTTTTAAACCCTTCTAACGCTCTCATATCATCGCCACTTTATAAATCTATCCGTTTATAGCATCATCCTTGAATATCATTACCTTATAGCATCACTAATGTTTATAGGCATAAGCTACCAACCACATTTTTTATACATTTATAACATCACATTTCTATATTCAACCTACTATTACGCCGCAAGTCCTAGCGCCACCACCTGCTGTCATTTCACACGTAGATAGCGACTGAACATGGCGTCATTACGAGCATTAAAAAAAAAAAAAGTAGCATCTCAAAAATTCGCTTCAAACTGACACTCTGCACTGAGTATTAGATACTTCTCTATCTTTATTGCGATATAGATAGCACTTGAAATTTTTGAATTCCTGTGTTTGGGAATCATATCTGCTTCTATCAAAACTGAATGAAATCCGTGCACGGGAATTTGTTCGTCTGCATATGAAAACAAGAATGCAGCGAACTGCCTGGATGAAAATCGATGTGTAACCTTCTCGTCAGCTCTGTAGATCGGTGTTATGCTGCGGAAAGTGCAAATTGCGTACCCAATCTGTTTGATCATGCTGTGAAAGTTAGCAAAAAACAGGCCCTTTTTCATAACCATGCGAAAATGTCGGAGGAAGTACGCTTCTTCCAGTTTTACATGCTTGGTCAACGATTTTTTATTGCATCTCAAAAATTTTTTTGAGGAATCCTATTTTATTTTATTTTATTGATTATATGGTGTGTGCCAACAGCGGCGTCACACCGGAATAAGTTCCATTAAAATGATTACAAATTTAGAATTGGGAAATAAAGTTCCTTCCCAGAAAAACATAGACATGTGATGGTAAAATATACACAAAAATCGAAAAAAAAATAATAACAAAGGCGCGCACGCAGCCCTACATGGTACAAATCAGCGGCGGTGGTCTCCCCGAAACTTTCTCGTATACTCTTTAATAAAGAGACTTCCTTTGAACGGATTTTGCTCAAAATTGGATAGAAATCTACAATTTTGGTGTAAAGATCGCACGCCACATTTCATCCTTCTAGCTTAAAGCTAGAGCCCGCTTTTTGAGTTATCATCAGACAAAAAGACATTTCCTAAAAATATGTTTTTCGAACTCAGGAGGTCATGAGATAAAAGTGAAAATTCGTCATATCTCGAATTCGATTTTTTTTTAATTTTTTTTTTTATTTATTATTTTTTTTACGATTACTATACTTTCTCTATCTACGTATACGAGAAAGTAAAAACATCAAACAAAACATTAAATTTTGAATATAATAAAATGAAAGTAGTTATGAGAAAGAGAGGAAATAAATAAATAAGTAAATAAAATATTAAGTAATATAAAATAATAATACGTAATAAAAATAAGAAATCCTATACCTCATGTAACGAAAAATCATAAGCACATCATCCGATTATTTTGTCACTGTAGTCTACATCTTAAATTGATTTCACCTGTTTCTACAAGCATATTTATATTTTTAAAAGTAGCAAAGTTTTCCCAGTCATTATTTCTCCCGTTAACGTAATGAGTCTGTATCTTAACAGATTTCTTATACGCTTCGCCAATATTTCCAATTTTTTTATTCAAAAGTCAGAGTTGAAGCACCGTGAAAAAAATACTCCTCGGCCCCTACCATCTGTTTCAAATGTGCAAACTACCACCACTAGGCAAATAACTATCAACAAACTCTAAATGTGCTAAGCGCGGTGAAAACCACTTTACCAGAAACTTCCCAATTAAAGATAAGACCCACATTAATTGAAAGAATACCGACACACAGTTATTGGAAAGGCTGCCCAACATTCCCCAAAACCATCAACACACCAATAAAATCTTACGCAAACTCCGTAAAAGAACAACCCCAGCTATCCACGCAACCCCTTCCCGATCAACCAGGATTCATCCCAAGAAACAACGCAACCACCAACCAAGAAAACTCTCTTTTTTTAATCTTTCTACCATCTTGGAAGAATCGATTCAAGCTGTTTTAGAAGTTAAACTACTTTTACTTGAAATCCCTAGAGCCCTTTCGGCATGCAGAGAAATTATTTCATCACAAATGGCCACCTGAAAGTACTTAAGTTTCTCATGAATTTTCTAATTTTTTTCCTTCCGTCTCTATTCACTCTCTAACCTGCAGAGACTCGTCTTCCACTACTCCTCAGCTCCAGTATCTCAAAGGCGATTGGTCTGTTTCCTTTCTACCTCCCCTGCTTCACGATCAGACTTCTGAAAACTCTCAAACTAGCTGCCTCAATATGGAATTGAGGCACTATATAGCTTAAATCACCATACGTTCTACACTAAGCCTTCGTCGATCGTGGTAACAGTGCGTTCCACGTTATGAGAAACACGAGAATTTTTGTATACGTCTAAGTACAAGAAGTAGACACTTCTATTCACACCATGCCTATGTTGGAAAGAAAAGCACTACTAGTATATTTCCTCATTTAGCGGATACGATGAGGTCCAATGTCTCCTATCTACCCTATCAAGATGACACAGAAATTTGAAACAATTGGGCAAGTTAGCATTCTTCCTTGAAGATAAAGAAAGCAAATTCCGTTTTCTAGCGTCGAAAGTACGGTTACCGCGGTCGTTGAAACCAGAAGTAGCAGTTGCATGATAGTGTGAGCGTGCCATTTGTTTCCAATGTATAGAATATTTCATATTCCATTATAAGAAAAATATTAAGGCGAAGTTTTCATTTTAATCTCTAAAAGAATCAAGTTTGTGCTCCTATTGCAGGACAGAAACTCAGAAGTTCGTAAAATTTTTGCAATTCAGTTCTTTGCTGGAATGGTGGTTGCTATCACTTGGCCATAGAATGTTCTGTGAAATGACGGAACTCATTTTTATATCAATGGGCAAATTAACAACCGCAACTGTCAAATTTGAGCGGCGAAAAAACCTTACGTTATCCAATAACAACCACTGCATCCTGAAAAAGTCACAGTATATTGTGGTTTTATGACTTCTTTTTATCATTAGACCCTATTTCGTTGAAAAAATAATTGCAAATGGAATCCAAACCTATTCTGTCACAGGACAACTATACTGCGATATCTTGAAGGATTTTGTAATCTTACAATTTCAACAGTGTGGATGCCTTGATACAGCATTTTCATACAGAATGACGCACCTCTTCGAAAAGATTGCATATAAAGCAGTTGCCAAGACAACACTTCACAGATGCATGGGTGATCAGCTATCATTTCCCAATAACCTGGCTCGTTCGCCGCTCCTTAGTTGTGGAATTTCCTGAAAGGTAATATCTATCGTCAAAGGCAAGCGTCTGTGCCAAACCTGAAGACAGCATTCTTGATATTCCATCAGATTTACTCAGGTTAACAAGAAAATATGGTTCTGTGATAGTGGACATTTTCAGCAATTATAATGCTACTTATTTAAATATTATTTAGCATTTATAAAGTATATTAATTGTTTCATTTATAATACATCTCCACCTATCGGCAGACTTTTGCACTAACGTTTTTATATATACATTAAATGTTAAGCACATATTTGAGTTATCTGCAGTTCAAATTTTATTTCATTTGAAAAAAATAGAAAGCATCCTAGAGAGCTCTGTAATAGGAAACTTATTTCTTGCTAACCTTTTATTAGCGCCAAATTTGGGACTAAAAATGTCTGCTCTCTGGAATCTTTAGGTTAGTAATGAATTACCATTGAACTGTCTAAAAACTTCTTAGGGAGATGAATAAGAAAGTAAAAGTATTTGTTCTGCTTATTCTTGACAGCATACAGAAAAACCGCGGGAATAACAGGTAGAACTATAATAAATAATGAAAATGATAATTTCAGAATATCGTGAAAATTTGTGTTAATAAAGGAGGTAAGTTACCACAATTTTTAAATCGTATATTTATTCAAACAAAATTCAGCATAAAAATATTTTACAAGTTCTCATAACAAAAAAAAATTCCACATTTCTTTATAACACACTTTTAAATTAGACGTTACATTTTTTACAAGTTCTTGCAACTCGAGAAGACTTTACAATTATACATTTCATATGATACAATTTAAGCAAAGCTTAATATAATTCTGATAATGATTTTACCACAAAGAGTTGATTTAATTGAACTCTTAAAATCAATGGGTAGTAGTAGTCTTCACAAATTGAAAGTAGAACAAACCAAAGTAACAGATATTAAAGGCATCAAATGTTGATTCAAAGAAAACGAAAGGGAAACATAAAAAAAAGGGGGGGACAAAAGAAGATAATCATAAGATGTGAGCACAAAGGAAAAATTTGATTAAATAAAGTCATAAGCAGCTTACAAGTTAGAATGGTAATGGAAAAGTTACATTTCACAACAACGTATTTTATACATATTCATTTAAAACAAATAATAATAAAAAATTATGGAAATGAACAGTTTTATCGGATACACAATTTAAATTAAAACCAATGTTTTCTTCAGTTTAGTGTATTCTTCAATTTACTCTTCACCTAACAAATTAAATTTAGATTTATAAAATTAAATTTCCCTATGATGTCCTCTTACCATAGGATGTAAATAAGTGTTGCATTAGGTGTAATTAGTTGTGTATGTGGTATCACTTGAATAAAACACTAAAAGAGGAAAAAAACTGCTAGATTTTAAAAATTAAGAGGAAATAGCTAATTTAATCATCCTCTTTCAACTTCATGACTTAAAAAATTCCAAGTGATAACATTTTACCAATTGATTCAGAATGAATTCATTTTGCTTTTCTTCACTACTACCCAACATGTCATACCATATTGTATAGTGCTGATCGTCATTATTCAACACTGTTCAACAATGCACAATATTAGACGATAGTTTACAAAATCATTTGATAGATTGATTTTTGCATTTTACTGGAATAACATAATATCTAAACAAGGGTTGTAATAAAATTCTTAATGACTAGATGAGGTTGCAAAAACTTTTTTGCAACTGGAAAGGGGTAAATTCTGAACATTTTCACAAAACTTCTGATAGAAGGGCAAGGAACAAATGTTTTCAAAAAGTAAAAACTAAATTAACCGAAAAAATACTCAGGCACATCAAAGAAGATTGAGAATAACTTTGTTTCAAAACATGCTGTTGAAATACATGGTGTTTATTTAGTCCTGGACCTATTTTGATGTTTAATAACTCATAAAATAATGAAGATATAAACAAACTTATGGCATTTATTAATGGAATAACTCATATATTTACCTTTTCAGGTTTGAATATTCTTACTTTTGTAAATATCGTCTGCGCGTGTGGTTAATTTTAGATAATTTCATTTTCCAGTCTAAATATCTGTACTTTTCTAAATATCGTCTGCTTAATAATTGCATTTTTCTCACTTTTGTTTTTGGCAACTATTGCAATGTTATGTTTACTTTTGATGTGTTTGTTCTATGTAGTATTTTTGTATGTGATGTTTTATTCGAGCGGATATTAAGGAGAATGCATACACCACAAGAGAAAGCACAGATTTTATGGTGGTTCATAGAAACGAAATCGATAGTGCAAGCACAGAGAAATTTCAGAAGAATTTACCAAAAAGATCCCCCATCCAAAAACAGCATCTTGCGGTGGAAAAAGAATTTTATAGAAATTGGAAGTATCGCATATAAAAAACGTTCCGGACGTCCTTGCACAAGTGATTTTGATGTTGAGCGTGTCAGAGAGACATTTTTACACAATCCTAGAATATCTGTGAGATCAGCGGTTCACATTCATTGACAAGTTCATTGACAAGGATCATGAAACTTTTTGAGTCTATTTAACCATTTATGTTATTAATTTTAATCTATCTTTATTATTTTATGAGTTATTAAACATCAAAATGGGTCCGGGACTAAATAAACACCCTGTACAATTGCAAAATATATATTTTGATCCAATGATTAATCCCAGTGGAATATATATAATTTTTTCCTTAAATCTACAGGTATTTTGGGATGCATCTATCTATTATCACTGAACAAAAGCATGTCCATGCACAGTCTGTGTTGAACTGGCAACGTTCTAACCTTTGAGAGCTGGCTTCATCAATATGATTCGAAACTGCCGCAATCGTCAAAGAAGATAGAAATTATCTCAGAGTTGGAAAGGCAAATGTTTTCTCCATTTAATATGAAGCAATACCGTAAGATCCAACAAATTATTGAACATTGTTAATTTAAAAATACTGATGAATTTAAGTAACCATATCTGCTCTCTTCAGCTGTATTCATCTACTTGGCACTCACTCATATTCTAAAAATTTAGTAGACAAACAAATAATAACGAAGTGCAGAGAAGAGGACAAAAAGTGAATTCCAAAAGGTAAGCGGTTAGTGGGGGCGTATGTATATAACTTGAAGCGGCATGTGTATATAACTTGAAAGTTAAGAACTTCAGAAAAGACAATATGTCTGATGTATTTTATGAGAGGTAAAATTATTTCCATTCTTCTCTGACCTGCCGTCGCAATATATATATATATTCATTTTTACATTCCAATTTAATAATGCACTGCCATTCAAGCATCCGAACTCGCGGCTGGTCCCAGGCATGTAAGCTTTGTACTTCACTCTTTTTAAATTTCCAATTACAGATAATAAAGATTAGGTGAAACAACCATACATCAAACATCAAATTCACACTTCGAATCTTTATTGGTTTGGATAGTCATATAAATCAAAATTAAATTCAATTAAATTCAGCACGACTGACATTCCATCGTGAAGTCCGTAAATTTTAAACAATGATCAGCTAATGATGAAAACACCAAACGCGCCCTTATAAAAGCTTATGCACAAACTCTATACTGTTTGGATCTATAATTATGCCTTTCTTCGCGAATATTCTCTAATCAGATGTATGAAGGTCCCTTTCTAGAATTTTCTATGCCACATTAGCAGAGAGATTTGAACCAAAGTACCCTATGCAGACAGTGGATCTTTGGTGAAGATTAATATCAAACCTGCAATTCTCTAGTCCTCTTTAACCACAGGTTTTTGATAAAATTCATAATCGATTTTTTACGCACTGCATAATGTACTAAAATTTTAAAATTTTGTATATCTTTGGGTCTTTTATGAAAGTACACAGTTTTAATGATTTAACAACTTTTCTTATAAGCTAATTAATTGGCAGTAGAATATAGGAATATGATATTAATAATAATGAATTTATGAAAAAAACTGATATCAAAAGTTTATAATAATCAAAATAATAAATTAAAGACTATAAAAATAGAAAATAATGAAACTAAAAAATCTATTAGGTGTACTAATTAGTGTTTTAAAAAAGTTGTTCTTATTGTTCTTTTTTCAACACACATATATTTTGATCTGATCTGTATTACCTTTCCAATTCGAACTGCTTGAGTAGAAAATATGAAAACAACATTGGAGAATCATTTATAATCAATCTTAAAAGGTACTTCATTCCGTCTAACTGTGTTCATCTACTTCTTTTAACAAGAATCAAAATGATTTATCGACACAAACTTGAAAAACATAATGAAATATATTCTTCCATCTGTCGAAGATTCCTGAAAGCAGTTTTATTTCAAACAGGAACTCTCTCTACATCAGGAACAAGTCAGCCATTTTTGATGGCTGGCGGCAGATCGCTGAAGTAGAGGTGTTGCATAGCTTCATCCGCAGAAGTTCGAATGGCTGGATTACACACGAGCAGTTTCTGAAACATGAAACAAAAATTCATTTAAACTTATAAAATATAAAGCTTCTGATTGGTTTAAGGGGTATTTCTTGTGCAGTGGCCAATGCGTTTGACACAAGTTGTCCATCTCAATGCACAGCTGGCACTTTTTAGATATTGTCAGGCAACCAGTAAAAGTGATTCGCTATTATATTTAATGCTGAGGAAAATCTCAAGACATGTGTGGAAGAGAAATATTGAAATGCATCCTATGCTTTGGAGCATTTTTCAAGCGACACATTAAGACGAACATGCTCCCCATATTAGAGCAACGTTTTAAAGAAAATTCCCAAAAGAATCCCATTTCTGAATATCTGACACTCTCTAGCTGCAGGTACTCAAAGTGTTAAAAGTGAAAATACATCAAAATACACAAATGATTTTCCTTAGTATCAAAAATCAGCAGAGTGAAGAAAATGTTATCAGATGAATATGCAGAAAAATATTAGAAAATTTTCACACGTTTTCAATTTTTCATCACGGTCATTCCAATGTGTTTTGACAAAAAAGCAAAAAAGGGAGCATTCAAAAACGTGAAACAAAACAATAAACGAAAGAAAAATATGCAAAAAAAAAACAGGAATTAAGTAATTAATGTGCAGAAAAAATATCAAAACTACAGCCTACATAGCTTTTATATTCACTTTAAAATATTTTTAAATTCAAGAATTCAAATGCATATGATTTTTTCAAAGATTTTTTAAGAAGTATATATTAGCGGGGCATATTTAAATGCACAGGGTTAGTAAGAAACGTTTCCCACTTCAGAGGGCTGTAGAATATGTTTTATTGGTCTAAATGAGACGAATTTGAATAGCATATAATTCAAACAATGTGCATAGCATTTATTAAATAAAAAAATTAATATAAAAGTACGGCGATATGCGACGCTATGACATAAATGGTACTTATCAGCATTAATATCATAGCGTCATAATGCATGTCTAACAGAATTAATTATAAAAGACAGATTTTGCTCATTACTTATCAGCACATCATACCTATGTTGTAAGAAAAAGTGCTACTTATAAAACTTTCAGTATTAAGAAGTCCACTGTTTCCTATATACTCTTTGAAAGATGACACAGAAATTTGAAACAGTTGGGCAACTTGGCATTTCTTCAAAAAGATGACAATAGCAAATTCCATCTTCTAGCATCAAAATTGTGGCTACCACAGTCGTTATAACTAGTAGTCAGTCGTTGCATGATAGTGTAAATGTGCCAATTGTTTTCCATGTATGGAATATGGACATAGAATATAGAATATGTACATAGAATATATAACTGGATTTTTCCTTTTAAACCCTACGATATCAATCTTGTGCACCTATTGCAGGATAAGAACTCAGAAATTCGTAAAATTTTTGCACTTAGGTTGCTGGAATGGTGATTGATATATCTTTGCCATGGAGTATTTTTGAACCAACGGGCAAGTTAACACGCATAATTGTTGAATTTAGGCAATGAAAATCCCTCATGTTAAAAATTAACAATCCTTGCAGCATGAAAAATTGATGGCTATAACTAAACTATTCTTTTTTTTTTTTTAAGAAATAACTACAAAAGAAATCTAATCTTGTTCTGTCACAGAACAATGGTACTGTGACATCCTGATTTTTTTTTTTTTTAATATACAACTTTATCAGCACGGATGTCTTTAGGACATTATTTGCATGCAGGATGTTGCACCTCCTTGCATTGATTGTCTGTAAAGCAATTGCTAATGGTGTATGCACGGGGAGCCATCATTTTCCAATAGCATGACTTTCCTTATTCATTGGAATAATTCCTTCTGAATTTTGGTAGTGGGCTTTCTTGGCCATATATCTACAATCAAAGGTCAGGTTTAAAGAACAGACTTGGTGCCATATTCTTGATATTTTGAATAGAGCACATTATTGAACATGATGGGGAGTATTTTAAGCAGTTTTAATACTACTTTGTTGCATTATTTAATATTTAGAAAGCATATTAAATGTTTTTATGTGCATTACATAATTACTTATAAATGTTTTTTTCTCTTTTTTTTTACTAAAATGTTTTGTTTAATTTTGTTTAAAGCATCGTTTGGATCATCTGTACAAATTTCATCTTATTTGGGCGAACAGAACGCATTCTAGAGTACTCTGAAGTGATAAACTTATTTTTTGACAACCTGTATATAGGACAACAAATTTATTACAAACTTACCTCACTAGTATATTCATATTTTAACAGACATTTCTTTAATGATCAATGAATCTTTCAGGAATATCTCAAACACATTACCGTTGGTTTATTTATTTATTGTTATTATTATTATTATAAGTCTTCGATTGCCATGCCTCGCTTGGTGTTTCATAATTTGCTTTTCACCATATGTTACAATGGTCCAGGCAGCTTCATTTTGTGTAAAAAATTCACATGTATTTTTGAGACCTAGAGCCTTATTTTTCCTGATAAATATTTATCTGCAACTTCGTAGCTTTGCCAAATAGCTGTGAAAGGATATGTAGCAAAAAAGGAAGAATTTTCCCTTTCTATCCACAGTAGAAGATTTCTTCTGTATGATAAATTACAGAAAAAAGATATTTTTTGTTAAAAAGAAAAAAAAAGGGGGAAAAAGATGAGAAATAAAAGAAAAAGCAGAAAACAGTGGATCTGCGGAAGAATCCTATCCCTGGGTTGCTTTTTCACTATTCTTCAGACTAATATTGTCATGTGGCTGTACATGCTGCATTGATGATCAGGACCCTGATGCATTGTAGGAATTCAACATTCCATCACATAAGTGCAGTGTCCAATGCAGACATCTGTTATTGCATCAAAATATTATTAAAAGAGAAGGGCTACATCTGAATTCAATACCATGCTTTAATAGCATTGTATGAGAAAGCCGTTAAGTGGTAATACTCCTTTTGGAAGACTGTGGGAATTCATGAACTTTTTAGATAATTTCTATTTAACCTAAAGTTTATTCAAATTTTGTAATTGAGCAATTGATAAAAATATGCAAAATGTTTTTTTTTTAATTTTAAAGAGCATATGTGCCAAATTTCATTAAGATTGGACGATACTACATATTTCTATAAATATAGACAAGCTTATACATCTGATGTTAATCAGGTTAAGACAATTTCAGACCTACACATTCATAAAACTCAATAAAACAGTTTCTCATTTCAGCGTCTTTTGTTGGTTTTTGTTTGCCCTCTCTAGAATTTTCTGCTTCCTCAGCCAGCAACTAACCCACTGTCTTCCTTCTGTCTATGTGCTTTAATACATTTAATAGGAATCCAACGATTCTTTGCTTTCAATTTTTCCCTGCCAATCATTGCTAAGGGATAGCAGAAACTCTCATGATTATGATATGAAGTACCTTTCTCTTCTTTTTGGTGTTTGTATGTTTCACTAAAAAAATATTAAAAAATTCATATATTGTTCTCTCTTCTTCTCCTAGGATCCATCCCCTTCAGCAGGCATGGGACTCAGTAATTTTAAATGACCTCAAACATGATTGGGAGCATTTTAAAATTGTGAAAGCAAAATCGAAACATTGCATAGTAATTAAATTGGTTTCATTGGATTTCTATGTATGTACACTGAAAGATGTCTACGCTACAAAATAAAAGCTAACATAAAAATTTAGTCTTTATATAAAACGAAAGCAATTTTTAATAACTGTACTGTTATTGAAATGGAGGAGCTGTGCAGTTATTAAAAGGAAACCTGTTTCCTTGTCAAAATGATATATAAGTCATTATTATGTGGTATAAGCCTCAATATAATTGCCATTAAAAACTTATCAAAAGCACTTCACTGTGATTTTGGTGTTTTACTAACCATCATTAAATATCTTATGAAATAATTAATTTTAAAAGTAAAAGCAGCACAATTAGAAATAGATCCAGAATGCCATATGTAAATGCTATGTTATTATTATTCATCACTTTGGAGACCTTCTTCCTTTATATGCATAAAAATAAGCCATAACAGATTAAATATTTATAAAAATTGCAAAAGAATAATAAATAATCGTACCTGTAACAAGTCCCTGCCTTTAGAGTTGAGCTTAGGCACTACTTGAGCAAAACTGGTGGTGGGGTGATACAGAGGAAAAGGCTGAAAAGAGAAAAATAAACTCAACAGCGTCTTCATTCATCTTCATAGTCTCCAAAATTATTTTCTAAAACCTAATTTCTTTATAGACGCTTGGTTTTAAATTCAACTAAAGTATCTACAGAAATTCTTCAAATGAAATTGTGAAGAAAAAATATTCATCATCAGAATGAAGAATGGATGCATTAAATCTACAAAATGAAAAAGAGGGACAGTATGTCCAGTAGTAATGAGTTAATGTATTTGCAGATAAACTATTCAGTTCTGCCATGAAAACCTTAAAAATAATGCTGAATCACTTTTCTAATACAGAAGAGTCTCTATTCACCAAATGGAAAGAAGCATTTAATGTTCATGGTCAATGCAACATATTGCTGAATCTAAATAGGCCATTTAAAGCAAATACAAGGGAAAACTCTTGAAAAGTATAATTGCTGAAAGAACGTTAAGCGAAGAAGGCCCTCATACTGCTGAGAAAAATTTGATAAGAGTCTTTAAACATCTCCTTACAGCTCCAATACCTCGACTCGCAACTCTTATCAATTCTATCTCTTGAAAAAAGACACTGAAGAGTTAACATTCCCCCGTGACAAGGCCAAGGATCCATCGACAACTCAAAGCTTCTACACTAAATCCACTCCGCTCAAAAGTGTCCAGGTTGTCAGTTAAATGTATGAGTCTAATAACAAGCAAATTTTAATCTATGTTTATAAAATGAAATGTTTGTGTGTCTATCGCACTTGCAGTAATGACATTTGCGACATGGACATTCAGTCATAAATGTGATATCTCGAAGTCCAAATTTTAAAATGTAATGCAATTTTTTTATTTAATAGTTTTGTGTTTTTACTTCCCCCCCCCCCCCCCGAATTGTCACATTTCTGATGACTAAAGTGAGGAGGGAGGGAAGGAATCTGGAATCTGTGCACCATCAAAGAGAGCAAACAATCGTCATTTCAAAGTAACTGTTCTGCACCTGAGCTGTAATTTACTGAATTTTGTGTACATTTTAAATAAGTCACTTTTCCCGAAAAAGTTTCAGAATTAAAATTAAAATTCCTACATATGCATTCAAACTCTGTCACCTTTTTCAAACTTTTTTGCGGTGATTATTCAAACATTTCTTTCCCTTTAATTTCAGACAAAAAAGGTCAAATTACCTTTATTCATTCATTTTTAGAATTTTGTTATCCTTATGAGTTCAAATATTTTCTTTGGCGATCCACTAAAGGAAGTTTTACTACTCTGGCAAGGAGCTATATTAGAAATTCCATGAGCAGTTCAACCGTCTCTTTATTAAAATTCTTATTCCTTTCTCACCCTCTGGAATCTTGGATAAACCTATGAATGCGTGGTTTGGCGAAATATAGTTACTTTGGCGTGAATGTAGCATCTTAATGAATCCATTGTGCGAATATGAATTTTGGAAGGACTTTTTCCCTAACCGATTGAAATCAAAATTTGACATGGGCGCTACAATTATAGTTACAAGATCATATGTCTAATTTGATTCATTTAATTTATTGCGATTACACAAATGCAAAAGTAGATCGATACATGGTCAATACTTTAAAAGATTTGGTCCAAAATTAGATAATGTATGCAACTTTTATTTATATTGCTCTTTAAATTTTGTAGTTATCAAGTTCACGAAACAAACTTTCTCTGAATCGATTTAATTTAAAATTCGATAAAAATCAACACATTTCGTCTTTTTATCTGTCCAGTTTAAAACATTTTAAATTACCAGAAAGACAAACATAACAATGAAAATATGTTTTTCGAATACAGAGACGTCTGGAACATAGAAATTCATCCAAAATTCATATTCAAATTTTTTGATGACTGCAATACTTTTCTCCATACTTTGTATATGAGAAAGTAAATATACGTCATACTCAATTCGATTTGTTGCTTAAGCAACCGCCTATGAATTTGCCTGATATCATCTGACAGATGATGTTAGATTCAGCAAGCGCAAGGCTGACATGCAACAAAAAAGCACTCGGGAGCCCGGATTCTTATATTACTGCGACTCACCATAAGACTGTAAGCCGTTAATTGGAAATCCAAAGTTCCCATAAGATTTTAAACATTCAATCATTGGGTCGATTTTTACCGGTGTATGGTTTCATTGCTATAAATTAAAAAAAATGCTAAGTGTGCAAAATCAATCTTTTTACATCACTTTCAGAATATATATATATATATATATATAGAGAGAGAGAGAGAGAGAGAGAGATATATATACACATACATATAATCTTGGTTTTGATTTTACTGGCATTCGAAATGAATAATTCAATTCTCTAAACATGTGAAACTTTAATAATGTAATAGAAAATAATATTAATGTGTATATTACAAAAGTTTGTCAAGCATAAAAAAAAAATATTCTTTCTTTGTAAGCAGTATCAAAACAAAACAGCAAGAGAAATTTTTAGTGTCCTGCTTTCAAACCCAAAAGTAAAAGTCTCATGCGTAAAAGCACACGCAGACAATATACACAATGAAAAAGCAGACCACTGAAGAAGGATGCCACGCGAAATGGGCAATTTTACATGCTAACAAAGCTTCCTAAATCACATATAAAAGGCCTTCTCTGGAAAAGCAGGCTGGAGGAATGGCAAAGATATTGGAGCAATGGTGCAGAAAAGTTTTTAATTCCCTGCTTTCAGTTAACCTTCATCCCACTTACTGGATCAGAGAGGGTATTATTTTCTTCTCGGAACACGGTCCTTTTCCTGCCTACCTCAAAAGGTTCAATCTGTCGGAGAGTGATCAGTGCGATTGTGGGGAGACTGGCACGGCACTTCATTATGCTACGGAATGCATCCTCACAATCTCTTGGCATATGAGAAAACCATCACCATGCCATGAACAAGAATGGCTGAAAAGAGCCGCCAGCAAGTTCCTCTCCGGGCAAAAAATTCATAGGATAAAATATATCAATTAAAATAGAGATTGATTCTTGCCTCCCTAGCTCTCAACATCAATTATCATACTCACAAAAGCTAAGGAGGGAAACAAGCACCTCAGTCTCTTCTCATACATTTGCATTCATAAATATCAATCAAAACAGAGTTTCTCTTTCTTACCATTAACAAAATTATTTTCCATTTGATTTTTAGAACTGCATCCTCATCTTCTATGTCATGACAGTAAGTGAACACAGAATTCATGTACATTTTCATACATTTTTTTTTTTCTTTCCGCATATTATTATTCCAAATAATTTTTCAAAGTTTAGAATGGAATGAATATGATTCTCACAGATTAACTAACGAAAATTGTATTTGAAAATTGACTAAGTGTATAATATATATATATATATATATATGTCTATCTAATTTAAGTCTTAATTTATTTCCAATTCTTCCTCATAATTTAGCCCACATTAACTTCATTCTAAAACGTTCTCTTATTTACTGATCCAATTCTCACATTTTTATTTAATTAATTAAACACACACTCTATAAAACTGCTCATTTCAGCATTTTTCCACGCTCCAAGTGAAGGGATAAAAGTCCTTAATGCAACATTCTTTTAAAGATACCTAAATTTTCCTTTTCAAAGAAATCCCTATCAAAATCCCATAGTAAAACCAGTGAAGGGGAAAATTTTAGTGTCTACTGCTCTTGTATCACGACTGACTGTTTCTTGCCACTTATTCTTTGTACATAAATTATGCCTCCCGTGGTGAAATAAATCAAAGTATTAAAATTTCAAAAGTTTTTTCTATTCGGCCACGCAACTGCTAAAACACGTTATATATATATTATTTGTAGTTGCACTTCAGATGTAGATACGGGGTGTTCATTAAAAAAAAATACCTTCCTCGATATAGGAACTCCCAGCGGCCTATCTGCTAAACTAATCAAAAAGAAATTTCAGATACTGTCCTTTGAAGGTATGAACGCTAGATTGAGAATTAGCTGCCACTCAAATCTAGAAGGAGAAAATTCCTTGTACGTCCATGCTATGTAAGGAGAAATGTGCGAACACTACTCATGTACTAGTTATAGTGGAATAACAATACTCGATCATTTTAATGAATAAAAAAGCAAGGTTCTTCAATAAGTATAAATTTAACGAAGATGCAGAACAAATTTAATGTTTCAAATAATCACAATCTCGAACACATACTGTCAAATAAAAATACCTGAAATTTCATTTCGTTTGGTTGAGCAAAGAAGCCGCTAGGAGCTCATACATATATCGGGGAAGTTTTTAATGATCACCCAGTAACATTAAAAGTTTTATTTCTTTGCAATGCAAACTTCTTTAAGCATAAAATGATCAAGCCAAAACTAATCATTAAAATCAGTTTGAAACAATAACTATCCATTAACGAAGAAAATATAATGTCAAATACAAAATAAAAAAATAATGCTGAAAGAAAATATTAGCCATTACATCTAAATAAAATCAAAATATTGAATCAGCAGACTTCAGCTCATTAATCTTTGCTACAATCCAACTTAAAAAATTTTAATTAAATGTAAAGTTAGTGATCCCATAGTAATTTTTATTCTCTTGACTTTGTCTCGCCCTTCATCGTCCTAACTTTTGTTTCTTTGCAGTGAGATCTTCTCTATATATAATAATGACGGGCATTCAAATTAAAATTAATCATTAAAACTGAACTGCAACAAGCAGCGGTCTAGTAACAGGAAAAAAAAGGGAATTTCCAAATACAAAATAAAGGAAATAACTGAAAGAAAATAGTTGAAATGATTTCCAGAAAATAATTGAAATGGTATGAAGAAAGAATATTGTGAAATGCGAGTTCGAATAACAACTAATAATATTCTTACAGATTGGAAAATTTCCCATCTATCTTTCATCAAGCCCTTTATCGTACTTAATAGAACTGTTTTGTTTCATTTTTTCTGAATGAAGTTGTTTTTACAAACTCCTGGGCATTATCCATATGAGCGTTCATAAACACTTTCTGGTTCCATTCGGGATTGGCAATCATAGACGTATTCTTATGCAAAATGCAAACCTTATACATTTTGAAGATTTCAGCTCAATGATCTTTGCTACAATCCAGCATAAAAAATGTATATAAAACGGCAAATCGAATAATTCCATAAGTAATTATTATTCATGTTTTATACACATAAAAATAAAAAACTGTTTGAGTCACTAGATGCCAAAACAGCATTACAAATTTCGGTGAACAATTCTATTTCTGACTAAACAGCAAAAAAATTTTACATCTTAATTATTTTCTTCCTTTTAATTACATTCATAGCTACATTTATTGGACATTATTACAAATATTAAAGATTCCTGCAATCAATTTTTTTTCAAAGTCAAGTGGCCCAATTAATATAAAATTTAAATTTAATTTAATAAATCGATTAATTGATAACTAAGCTCAGAAAATATTAAAACAATACATTATCATTAGAATCAACAATGTATATATATTTTTTTAATTCTAGCCAATCAGGAAGTGATTTAAAAAATCGATTACAACATCCCCATCATTAAGAACAGAGAAGAAAATATTCAATAGAAGATTATAATCACAGGGTAGTGAAGTATGTGCTATTGATAATACTATTTACTATACCAAAATGATTTGAGAGAAATTTAGCAGCTAATAATACTGTAATGATGCATAATATGAATTTATTCTTTTACTTTGTATTCAGGTAACTGAGTCATTCCAGGCCATGTTTCTTCTGTTGGAGTACCCAGAAGCTTGAAGCAGTTAAAGTCATTTTACGATAAATAAGACAAGTAAAACTGTACATGATGAACACAAAATACTTCCCTGATTACGAAAATTAAAAGTGTTTATCTTTGTAAAGATTAAATACTGTTTTTAAATTAATTTCAATGGGAACATGGTTAGTGCATCGGGGAGTATCGAGGCTATTTGTAAAGCATTTTATGTACAGTACACTCCCGAATATCCGGCTTAATGTGCCGTAAAGGGTAGGCCAGATAACAAAAGGCTGGATACTACGAAGTTCTTTGGACTCATTTCTTTACCTACCAATACCAGAAGTCACTGTTATAATACTATTTTCTCACTTCTTCTTAAGTATTCATGCGACAAAAATTAAGCTTCCTCAACTTCTTTATGCTTACTTTTCAGAACGGTTTTTCTTACTTTTATTCCACTTCTAATAGAACACATCGCCTTTCAATTTCTGCTGGATTTTTTTTTTCTAATCTCCACAGTACTTTTCCCAACTCCTAGCCCCGAAGCTATATTTTTTTTTGCTGTCACCCGAGTCTGGTCGCTAAAGAGGGCGTAATTTCTCCTTCATAGTCACCACTTCTTTTTTTTTTCTTTCGTTTATCACCCATTTTGAAATCTTCACTCTGGTACACTTAAAAAACATTAAGCACACCCCAAAAACAATTTATGAAGTATGTATTGTGCAGTTATAATCAGGAACAGCGGTTGACAATTGAAATCCGCCCACAATGTTATGAAACAATGAACAACGAGTAAAACGCTGCTCTTTTTCTGACACAACTTGTATTTTGCACATGACAGGCAGGAAGACTGTAGCCGACACCGACTTCCAATGCCTTCTATTCAAAAAATCTACAAAGCCAAAGAAAATTCTCCAGAAAATAATTTTCCAATTATGGCCATCTTGGACACTGACAGCATGAAATACATACATCCCAGAGAAAGCAAATGCTTTCAAATACTCTCTCCAGCCAAATGCAAAATCTAATGGCAGTAAGCACATCCCCAAGATCAATGAAGCTGCGAGTCATTATATCAATAATTCAAAACAGCTAATAATATCAAACCTAGTCAATTCAAGTCAATGTCAATCAATAATCAGATCAATGTCAAAAAAGTCACAGATTTGATTGCTGTTTTCAGCAAAGCATTAAAAACGTTACCTATAAATGTAGTTACTTATATCACTAAATTTTTTTTTAAAAAATACCTTTAATTTGAATATATAACTCCTTCCTGAAAAGCTGTCATGTTCTTATGTTCCTGAAATCAAGTCAAAATCATAAATTCCCGGAAAACTATAGACTAGCCTTTTAAGCAACACCTGTAAAACATGTAAGAATACTCTCTTCAACAGACTAGAAGATAACTGCAGGCTACAAGAAATAATCCCAAACAAGCAGTACAGATTCTGCCCAAATCCTGATTCCATTCACCATTTGTTGCGCAAAATCAACAACATCAATGCAGGATTCAATCTCACACTCAATATTGGAGGTGTTTTTATAGAAGTATGCAAAGCATTTGATAGCATGTGGCATAAAGGTCTAATTTATAAGCTCATTCAATATAATATGCCTCATTACCTAATTAACGTCATAACTTTTCTTATCAAATAGGAAATTCAAAAATCAAAATGAATCACGTTCGCTCCGAAATGGAAACATTGAAGCAGGTATGTCACAAGGAAGCATTTTAAACCACTGCTTTGCACAATTTATAATGCTGATTTTCTTTAAAGCTTATTTTTTTTTCAGACAACACAGCCATTCTGGTACAAGGTAGCATAACAAAATGTTATCATAGCTCAACAAAAAGACCTAACTGAAATCGAAGGAAGGTGCACTCTCTAGAATTATTATTAATACAAGCAAAACCCATGCCATATTGTTTAGAAAAGATCACAGCAGTAAAGAACTAAAACAAGTCTCCTTCCTCAATAACAATCTTATCTGAGATTAAGAAGTCAAGTATCTTGGTCTCATTATGAAAAATGAATTCACATTTAAACATTATAGTAAATACAGTATGGGCCAATTTTGGGTAAAAATACACTTAATTATTTCCTTCATAGGAATTTCTAACACATGGATCCAAATTTGGGAATTAACACATAAGAAGAAAGTTGAATCCACGCAGAACATAATTATAACAAATACTCCCTGGTATATTAAAAATATTGTGCAGCATAATGATCTTAAAGTTGCAAAAACTGACAACTACATCAAAGAACTTTCAAGAAATTTTTTCAATAAACATGGAGTCAATAAAACTTTTACAATTACAGAACAAATGCACAACAATGGAAACATGCCAACCATTATGCCACCACTATGTAATCCCTCCAACTGAAACCGCCATAATTCCATGTTTTCTTCGCTGCTTACCATAATCTCTTCAACCCATTATACTTAACCCCTCTCCATTAGTTCCCTCAAATGCTGCTTAGAGTAGAAATGATTAAGCACTAAGGCTCGAAAGAACATCTGATTTCAGATAGTTCATAATAACTGTAAAAATAAGTTTTTATCAAACCCAAAATGGTCTAACATAAAGATTCATTAAAATCTCAGTATTAAATTAACCGATGGCTACAGTGCTTTGAATAAAAAAAAAATATTACTAATAATAAGAATGTTTAGCCCAAATATTAGTTCATCACCATAAATATCACACACATGCAGTTCCTTCAAACAACATAAGTTGAACATACTATTGGAAGCAACCTTTATTTTTATTATTTAAAAGCTTATTATTATATTTTATTATAAAATATTTAAATATTAAATATTTACTTATGTTATTGATTTAAATAAAATAATATCGAACTCTAAAAAAAGTATCTAACATATAGCATCTAAATTATATGTTTAAAACTCTTAGAGCTTAACAAATTTTATCTCTGTTTATCATAATGTCTAAAAATAAAAATTTGGCCATAAAACTAAATACATTTATTGGTTTAAAATGATATTACAGCATTCATATTTCATCAATCAGAGATGGGTATTCATTCTAAAGAGAGAACATTCATTCTAAAGATAAACAGCTGTTAATTTCTTAAGACTGGGTTAGCTAGAGATTGAATTATAAGAAAATTAATAAAATAATGAAAATACCTCAACTTTTAATCAACTTTTTTTAATTCAAATAATAAAATATTATTTGAAATATCATGATCATATTAAAGATGAATGAATTTGAGTCATGTTTGGTTCTTTTTCTGAAAATTCAGACAAAAAAAATCTTATTTTTCTATTAATAAACAGAAATTTACTTAATATACAGTTCCTAATGGGTTACTTCTATTCAAGTAGAGTTTTGATCAAACAAAATTTATTTTATTTTAAGAACTATAATGAATTTATGAATAAAATTAGATACAAGAGAGAGAGAGAGAGAGAGCGAAAGAGAGAGAGATTAGATAAATTAAGGAAATTTAACAAGCATTGCCTAAGGGCTTATAATTTGGTCTTGCTCTGAACATAGACATTTATTTTATATCTAAAACCAGGGCCGGCCATTTGGGGGCTGCGGAGGGTGCTATGCACCCGGGCCCCGCGATTGAGGTTGACCCCACTGTGATTAAGAATTAAAATAGTGTACTGGACAATAATAGCGTTTACACGTACTGGAAGTATACTAGTTTATTTCCACGTGGCTGGCTGAGCTTCGAATGACGCCGTTATTAAGCAATGATCGCAGTGATACCTATAAAAGTGGGGGAGAGAGGGGAAGTTGATTTATGAATAAAGAAATCCCCTTCAGACATGTTAAGACAAAGCGACACGACTTCTGGGCGCTAATGACGGCCAGAAGTCCAGGCACAGGTTCGGTTCAAATGGACTAGTAAATCATTATCTATATACTTTTTTCTGCATCTAATGTAATATTTTTTTATTAGTGCATCTATTATGTTTGTTTATATTAAGTTGCTCAAACAAAAAGTAAAACGAAGATAAATTAAACGATCAATTCCTAGCATTACACATTATACAGGGTGTTTATTTAGTCCCGGACCCATTTTGATGTTTAATGACTCATAAAATAATGAAGATATAAACAAACTTATGGCATTTATTGATGGAATAACTCATATTTTCCTTTTCAGGTTTGAATATTTTTACTTTTGTAAATATCGTCTGCGCGTGTGGTTAATTTCAGATAATTTCATTTTCCAGTCTAAATATCTGTACTTTTCTAAATATCGTCTGCTTACTAATTGCATTTTTCTCTCTTTTGTTTTTGGCAACTATTAAAATGTTATGTTTACTTTTGATGTGTTTGTTCTATGTAGTATTTTTGCATGTGATGTATTATTCGAGCAGATATTAAGGTGAATGCATACACCACAAGAGAAAGCACAGATTTTATGGTGGTTCATAGAAACGAAATCGATAGTGCAAGCACAGAGAAATTTCAGAAGAATTTACCAAAAAGATCCTCCATCCAAAAACAGCATCTTGCGGTGGAAAAAGAATTTTCTAGAAATTGGAAGTATCGCATATAAGAAACGTTCCGGACGTCCTTGCACAAGTGATTTTGATGTTGAGCGTGTCAGAGAGACATTTTTACACAATCCTAGAATATCTGTGAGATCAGCGGCAACAGAATTGGATATGCCAACTTCGACGCTGTACAAGGTTACTAAGAAAAAATTAAGATCGCATGCATACAAAGTTCAAATTATTCAAGTTTTGGAACTGAACGATAGGCCTAGGAGGATGGCCTTTGCAATAGATATGCTAAGGAGGATAGAAGATGATGATTTTCTGAAGCGCATAATGTTCTACGATGAAGCATCCTTTCATGTTTCTGGCATTGTTAATCGCCATAATGTGCGCATATGGGGATCTGAAAACCCCCATGAATACCGTGAGGCACAAAGGGATTCCCCAAAGGCTAATGTGTGGTGCGAACTAAAGCACGACCGAGTCATTGGGCCTTTCTTTTTTTACAGAAAAGACGGTCTCATCAGTCGTATACTTAGACATGTTGGAAAACTTCGTATTTCCACAACTAGAAGAGCTTCAGCCACATGTCTTTTTGCAACAAGACGGTGCGCCACCTCATTGGGGTACCATCGTTCGTACTTCTTTGAATGGCCATTTTCCAGGAAGATGGATTGGGCGAGGAGGTCCAATTCCTTGGCCACCCAGATCACCTGACATAACGCCGCTGGACTTTTTCCTTTGGGGGTTTGTAAAAGACAACGTTTTCAGGAGGAGAGTGTCGAACATTGATGACCTAAAAGCCAGAATTACAACCGCAATAGGCTCTGATGCTTGCCGCTACCTGGCGTGAAATTGACTATCGACTTGATATTCTCCGTGCAACGAAGGGGCACACGTGGAAGTTCATTGACAAGGATCATGAAACTTTTTGAGTCTATTTAACCATTTATGTTATTAATTTTAATCTATCTTTATTATTTTATGAGTTATTAAACATCAAAATGGGTCCGGGACTAAATAAACACCCTGTATTACTGCTTCACCGGCCTTGACCGGAATAAAAAGAATTAAGGAAGAAGTTTAAATGTAGCAGTCGGCGAATTTGGATATATACGAAATTCATAGTATTTATTATAGTCTTGTGCATGTGTGCAAAATATTGTTAATATAAGGTAAATAGATTTACAATCACTTACCTCACTTACTAGGTAATAGCTTATAGTATCGCATATAATAATTTGATAATTCATTCTTAAAACTGCTTAATACTGTTAGATATAACCATGTCCACTCCAAGGAAATATCCCTCTGGGTATCAAAAAAGAAAATTATCAGAAAAGAAAAAAGAAGAAAAGCTAAACTTCAAGAAGTCACAAGTAGATCTGTTTTCTTGGCTACGAAGTAATTCTGGCAAAGAAATTGCTTCAACTTCAGAAATGACAAGTCAAACTTCAACTGGAGAAGAAAGTTCCTCGCAATGTATACAGTCTAGCAATGAAAATATTGCAACGGTGAAATTTGTTGAAGAATCGTGTGTTTATACAAATGTGACCGAATCAAAAAATATTGACGAAAATGACAATAACAAATATGATCATGAGAGTATAAATGATCCTGGTCTATGGTGAAGTATTATAACTGATAAATTTAGAATGTTTTGTATTAAAATCGAACCTGTGCAACACAAAGGTGTTTTTGCTCAAAATGCGGAAGGCAGATCATTTTCCACTACATACTACTTTTAAAAAATGCCAAATGGTGAAACTCAACTTCACAGCAGGTTAATTTATTCAAAGGCGCAAGAATCCGTATTTTGTGTTTGTTGTATATTGTTTTCCATAAGAAAAGGAAAAGACCAAATTGCCCGCTTTATAAATGGCTATAATAACTGGAGAGAGCTGTCAGGTTTAATCCAAGATCATGAACGCTGTAGATGTCATATTAATTTGTTTATTGCTTGGAAAGAATTATTAAATCGACTAAATTTTTGTTCGACTATTGATAAAACAAATCAAGTTAATATAAGTAAGGAAACGGCATGACTCCAATTACTACTTCAAAGAATTGTAGATGCGATTCTATTTTTAACGTATAATAATCTTCCACTTCGAGGAACCTACGAAATAATAGGCAAGTCTAATAATGGAAATTTTTAAAGTTTGATCGAATTATTATTAAGTAAATACGATCCTGTGCTAATGGCTGCTATAAACAAAATAATAAATTCTAAAAATAAAATGGTGCATCATTTAGCACATAGGTCACAAGAACAAATTATTTCTGTGTTAGGAAATGAAGTCCTTAACAAAATGAAACACGATATAAAGGCAACCTTGTACTATAGTATCCAAATGGATTGTACTCCTGATATTTTCCATAAGGAACAAACTTCGATCATTATTAGATATGTAAATTTTGATGAAAAAAGGTTAACTACAAATCGGCCTATTGAAGTAACTGATGTGACTGGAGCAAGACTTGCAGAAACTCTATTAGAAAGATGAAACAAGCTTGATTTAGATATTAGAAACAATTTATTGTTTAGGGCAAGCATACGACAACGGTAGCAACATGAAAGGGAAATATACAGCCTAGAATACTTGCTCTAAACCTGCAGACAATTTATGTGCCTTGCCTGTGACATTCTATTTATTAATTTGTGATGCCGCTTCCATATTGGAAAAAGAAATTTGAGATATTGCAACGCTTTATATTGCTTATTTTCTGGATCTATAAAGAGTTTGGAAATTCGACAAAAGCATTTAAATATTACTCTTAAACCATTATCCAAAGGGGAAAAGGTTGGGAAGCCAAAATAGATTCGCTTAAAGCTGTGTATACACAGTTTGAACAAACTTGTAATGCACTAGAAGAATTTATTGATGTATGTAAGGATAATACAGCGGTATCCGAAGCTACAAGTTTATTAGATGCAATACAAGAAATGCCATTTATTTTATGTTTAATAGTATGGTTTGCAATATTGTCCAAAATTAACACTATCAATAAACTATTTCAAACTAAAACAATTGTTCTTGATTCGGCTTTCAATTTAATGAATAAAATTTAAACTGAAATCCAAAATTTAACACATTTTTAGACGAAGCAAAAGTGCTAGCACATAATTTGAACATTTCAGAACATTTTCCTGTAAAACGAATTTGAAAAAGAAAAAGATTATATTCCGAATTAGCAGAAGACGAAGTTATAAAAAACCCTTTAGAGGAATTTAGGTTCTATTTTTTTAACACTGTAATTGATACTGTTATTGTATAAATAGAAGACAGATTTAAAAGTATACCAAATATTATTTCTGATTTCAAATTAATCACTGATATAAAAGTTTTAGAAAAACATGAATTAGAGAAATGTTCCAAAAACTTTGTAAAGTTTTATAACAAAGATATAGATGAAAACCTAATCCAGGAATTTTGCTACAGAATTTAATTTTCAATGAAAGAGATGTAAATAACGCACAAGACAAATTGCAACACATACTAACTAATCATTATAATAAGTTATTTCTAAATATATTAACTATGTTAAAACTATTCTTTATGTTGCCAGTTACATTAGCAAGTGCTGAGGGCTCTTTCAGTAAATTAAAATTAATAAAGAATTATCTTCAGTCAAGCATGTGTTCAGAATGCTTAAATGCACTTGCTATATTAAGCATCGAAAAAGAAATTGCAAAAAATTGTAATTTTTCTGAAGTAATTGATGTATTAGCAAAAAACAAAATCACATATTAAATAAACATGCATTAATAATATGTGGGTTTTTTTTTATTTAACAAAAAATTAGGGCCCCAAATTTATTCTTATACCTGGGCCTCTTCATAGAGAAGGCTGGCTCTGTCTAAAACTACTCTACATATAATAGGAATGAAGTCATAAACTATTTTCAATAATAATATATTTTATCTATAGTAAATAAAATGATTAAATAAATTAATGAAACAATATTTTGCACAATATGTATAAATTACATAATTTTTTTTAATGCTGAAAGTATTTGCAAATGCATTCAAATTTCAATATTAAAATGAACCCAAAGGATATTTAAAAATCCGCTTCAGCTGGTCATCCACATCACTTCCAGGAAAGAGGGGCCTTCCAGCATTGGCAAGTTCTACAAAATGAAACATAGGTCACCATAAAAAGTATGACGATGCAAGCATATATATAAAAATATAAATAAAAAAAATGAAACAAAATAATTAAGCATTAACAGACAGGAAAATAAAGGCAATTGTTTCAGTATGAATATTAATTTTAGAAATAGAGATCTCATTTTCATAGTTAATTGATTCATTTGCTCAAAGACACTGAATAAATGGTACCTTCATAATAAAATTGGTTGTGATTCTATCAGCATTACTCCACATGGTAGAAATCTAAGATTTCTTTCATAAATGACTATGTATGTCAGGAAATATTGGACATAAAACAGTTTACAGTGATCTATCATTAAATGAAATAGAAAGAAACAAAGTAACTATTGGATTCCTCTAAACAAGCTAAATACACAGTACTACAGTTTTTGTTGACAGAAGGTGCTAATTTAACAAATAATCGAATGAAGGGTAATTGAGTGTATGTTGCAAAATATAATTTTCTGCTAGTGATTTTAAACAATATTTTACCATATTAAGAAATTTTAAACTTTCTTAAAAAATTATGTAACATTAATGAGACAGCAAAGAAAATATGAAAGTAAAAAAATTCATCAAAACTCTACTGTTTTTTTTTTTTTTTTTTTTTTTTTTACAAGCTGTCCTATATATAGGATGATCGTCCAAATCACTACTTCAGATTTTTCAGTCAGACATCTGGACTTGCATAGAATGGCAGGAAACATTCAACATAAAGTTCAAAATTACATTTCTAATAAAAAAAATTTAAAGTTGCTATTTTTTGTACACTTTTTAAACTAACATTGGTATGTTTCTCCATTTAGATTTCTAATCAATATGTAATCATTTTACAATTTTAAATAATTTGATTTTTTTTTAATGCTCAATTCTTTCCTACAGTATTTCAAGGTACACACAATTCCATATAAGCAACAGTAATACTCTGAAAACCAAAGTTATTCTGAGACAAAAAGTTCTGAAAGTTTCCAACTACAACCAATGCCTTTATGCATCTCATATATAAATAATGACCAATGTTTTTTTCCCCCCTATGCAAGGCTGGAAAAATGTATTTTCATGAGACTGTCAACACATCTACATCAATTTTTGTACTTGCTACAAAAAACAACATAAGATGTTATATCTATTTTCTGCTTTCTACCTGTCATTCTTCTTTCTTTTGTAAAGTATTTCAAGTCTTCAAAATTGGTGATTGTTGTCCCAGTAAGCAGCTGCAATTTCATTTTTAATGTCAAATCTTCTATTAGATGTTCCACAATCTATCTTTTTGAATATTAAAGACACTATCCCATTCTATTATCTATAATTGTTTCTTCTACAGAGTTCTCACACAAATCTGGGGGAAAAAATTCCCTGTACATAAATTCAAAACACGAGAAAATGTGCGAATAGCACTCATGTGCCAGTTGCAATGGAATACAGTTTTAAGGAGTGGTAAAAGCAAAGAAAGAATCAATTTAATTATTCGAAATAATAAAAAACGACAATTTCTTTTTATCTAGAATTTAGAAAGATTAAATTTATATATTAGAAGGAGGGGGTTGGTGCATTACCTCTCATGCACTTTAATTGTAAGTCACACAAAATTAAGGACTCGGGTGAAACAAAATATGAAACCTTTTTTGTCATCATGATATAAATCATTTAATGATTACTAAACAAAAAACATTATAAAGCAAGATTACTTTTTTTATTTATTCCTTTTTACCAATTTATTTGGGCATCAATTTCTGCAACCTCTGCTGCTATCAGTTTCATGGAGCTAATCTTTAACAAATAAGGTACAACATTTTTGTACGACTTAATGCACCCTTTTTAGTTATTTCACTTTCAGTGAACATATGTGAAAATATATTCCATATATCACAGAATGCATTAAAGGGCAAATGTGACACAGCAATTTCAATGAGCATAAAAATGCAGCTTTGAATAATTGTTCTTGAATTAGAAATTGGTTCATTTTCGGGCATTAAAATTGACATTTTCGGATTTGACATGTCATCTTTTCCTGTATTCCTTTTCAATACTAAGTCCAGCATCAATGGTGATTCTTTTGAACTGGCAGGCAGTCTTGTCCTTTTGATATGACTAGAAAGTGCCTGCTTTCCCATATTACTTAGACTTATCATTTTCATACAAAGCGAGCAGGACGTTACAACAATGAACTTCTCGAACCCATTCAACAAAATCAATATTGATTTTTTTTTTTTTTTTTTTTTTTTTTCCGTTCAATTCACATTAAATATGGATTTTCAGCAGTTCATTGTTAAAAAAAATTTATCTAATCTACTTCGTATAAGCTCATTGTTTTTCAAATAATAAACAAATCATTCAATAAATACAAGTATGATAAGCTAAACACCACCGCGCTGTATCTGCAAATTTAATGTTCCCACCACAGAAATGTATTATATTCTTTCACGCAGTTACAGAAGTCTCGTGCATACTCAGTAGTTGCAATTCGGGAACTCGTGGGAAAAAAACAATTGCCTCTCAAATCGAAACTGTACTGATTTACATCCTGGAAAAAAGGGGGAAAGAGTAGAAAAGAGGCGAGTTCCCACATTATACAATCGCAAATGATATTGTTTCATTTTTGGAAGCTTTAACTACGATATTTTATTTTTGCAATCTTTAAAGATCGGCATTTTTTAGATAAGAAAATTTAAAAACTTAAAATTCCCTGTATTTTCCTAGATTTTGAGAAAATTTTCAAATTTCCCTGCATTTTTCCTGTTTGTCCGGTGGCGTTACAACTATAATTGTAGCAATGAAGTTCTGGCCTCCTAAGCAAATAAAAAGGTCATATAATATGAAAAAATTATTCCAATAAATTCTGTGCCTTGCTGGAGTTTCAACAACCGTTTGAGGAATGATTTTTTCCCCCTTTAATTGTATAGCCTTATCATGATTATTAAATATGGCCTATTTCTTTGTTCATTGGTAATGTAGAATATAAAAAGGATACTCATCGAAAGATAAAGAGTATCCAGATCTTGTATCCAAATTTTACAGATTCCCTTTCATATAAATTTCGCATCTAGCTTTCCCAAAAATAGCAAATCATTTTTTCATCAATATTAAAATCTAAAAATATGCCAAAATGTTGTAAAGCTACATTCAGTAGATGAACTTTGTAATATCAATTTGATGATCGTGGAAGTGTAAATATCTCTTGATATTAAAGTATTGTTTCCTTAACATTGTTTGATTAAAATTGTTTCATTAATTGTTTCAATATCAAGAGTATTTTCCCAATACATTATTTTTTTTTCTGATAAAATGTAACACCCACTGTAGAATGATCCAGAGAAGCTATAGAAACTGTGAAGAAAATTTCCCTGACAAAGCTGCAAATGGTTTCTTGGCCTTCTCCCTGCTCAGAATCACTGTGTGTATGCAATACACATTATTAAAAATAGTTTTTAAGAATCATTTAATATGGAAAAAAATTATTTTTATTAAATTCTTAAAAAATGGAATGAACATCCTAAAAAGAGTATTAAAACAGCATATCCCATTTCTTATATTTAAAAAATACTGGAAATTTCAATAAAATACTTCGCGATCAAAACTACAGAAGAAGTCTAGGAAACAACAAAAGTAAAATTATTTTTACAGCTTTGCTCAAAATTTTAAAACAGTTCAATGACTAATTAGTTTTTTTGCATAATTATCAGAATTTCATAAATATAACAATAGTATGATTACATGTGCCATTTTAATATATTTTAGCAAAGATTTAATCAAAAGGAAGTACCAGATATTACTTTCAATCTTTTTTCTTTAACGAATCATAAGAAATTTCTCCCTCTAATCAAAAACTTATGCTTTTATTAATGAATGGAAGAACTTTCATTTCTTTTTTCGGTACTTATCAGTTACAATGGCAACGGAAACGCGCCTAGAAAAAACTTCGCCAATTTGGCGATTTTAATCGATTAAATAATACATTAATAATACAGCAAGCGATTAAATAATACAGCAAGCGATTAAATAATACAGCAAGCGATCGCATATTCAAAATGTTTCATAATAAATAATAATGCATATTTTTTACAATTCGGCAAAAAATTTTCTTGCCGCTTTTTGGACGCCATTAAAACCGGCATGTACTCATTTTTATTACAAATAATACTAGATGTAAAATACTATTTTAACAACAAATGCAACAAATGAATACTATTTTAACAATTTAACAAATAAATTACAAATGCTTACCTATTAGAATTGAAATGAACAATATTTACAAATAATAATCAATTAATAATTTCTAAATTAAAATATCAATTATTAGAATACTAATAAAAAATATTTGATTTAAAACAATCAGCTCCAGCTTTAAGTGAATTAAAATTTTAAATCCTTATTTTTGCAAAAATGTGAGGCTTACAACTTCTTCAACTCTTAAATTATTTATTTTGAGCTGCTTGGTTTTTTTTTTTTTTTTTTTTTTTTTTCCCTCCTATTGATACTCTGCATCATAGAGCTGAGATACTTATAGAGGGAGTGCAACCCTACTTTGGTGTAGGACAAGAAAAAATCACGTGACTTGTGGACAGAATTTGTATTCACTGTAACCGCATTCTCCGTTCCCCATTATATTTCAATGGCAGATTTTTTCTCGCTTTTAACTGTTGGATCTTAAAACTTATTTAAGCCATGGTTAACTATTGCTGTGCAATTGGATGCAAAGAAAAAGCTTCCAAGGATTGTCCTGTATCATTTCACAGGTATGTACAATAAACATAATCTGTTTATATCCATTTTAAGTCAATTTAAAATTTCGTAACCTCCATCACTCAGTGATTTTGGTGTTAAAACTGAATAATATTTCATAGTTTGGTTTAGTTATTGTATTAAATTTATTTAAGTTGTTATTAAGCTTCATTTAAACTGATGTAACTGCATTATATTTTGTTACTTGCTTTATTTTAATCTCGAATGTGTTGCAAGTGCTTGGCTGCAAGCTTGGCGTGATTTTTTCTCGCCAATACAAGTGTTTACATAAAAACACTATTGGTAATGGTAAAAAAAAAAACACTATTGACCGATTAATAATTGCGTATTTATTTTAGAGCAAATAAAGTTCCTTATTATTTCCAATATGTTGTTTTTTTTACCATAAATATTCGAATCGTATTATACCGTAAAAGATATTAAATCATCATTGTGAATGAAATTGTGAAACTAAACCGTTTTATTGAAAATGTTATATAGTAAATTTCATAAATGTGCTAGCAGTAATTGCACGATTTTAAAAATTTTAATTAAGATCTAATAAGAAACTAGTGGATATTCTAAAGATAAACTATTAAAGAAAGAAATGCTATCTTTACAGATAAAAATTTTGTCTGAATGTTAACTTTATTAATAACTTGCGATATGCACATACACTAAAATCACCGTTTTCGTAAAAATTTCGAATTTCCTTATTATTTTGTATCAAATCAACACATTTAAGATTCCAAAAATGATTTAATTTTGTTTCTGCGGTAGTTAGAAGCAAAGTTACCGCCAACACTATAAACCAGAAGCGAAATATTTAAAACTGATATTAACAAGGAGAAGGCACGAGGTTTAAAATTGAGTTCGGAATGAGATTTTATATAACGTTAGTATACATTTAAAATGTTTATTAATGAAAATATTAAGACTCAATAGTCAACCTTAAAACTTTCAAATTAGCTTATATACTAATAATGGGTTGCCCCATCGAGCGCTCGAGTAGTGTAGTGGTTAGGGCACTGGCGTAGCATTCAGGAAACCTGGGTTCGATTCTGAGCTAGCGTTCTTTTTTTTTCTCTTTCTAAATTATTTTAAAATAATTTAACAGTTTTAATTAATATCTTTTTCATTCTTTATGCAAAAATAAATATTCAGAATATTCAAGGGAAAAAAAAATACCTAGGTCACTTTTATAATCTGCTTTTATTATAAAAAGATTTTTTTTTATCTGCATGAGATAATGATAAAAGTATTTGAACATGTAATGTAAAATTAAAAGATGTTTTTAGGAAAAGAAAAGAAATAAAATGTTTACTTAAAGAAGAAAAATACTCACTTTTAATTAATGCACAAAAAAGTAAACATAATTTAAATCAATAAACTCGGCTTCTGATGTAAAAAAGAAAACATTATTTTCGAAACCAGTTTGCTTAGTTTTCAAAGAATGAATATATATACAGTGGCAGTCAAAAGTATTCGTACACCGAAGTTTGAAGTGGTCATCGCTTCATAGTATTTTATTTATTATACTACGCCATTAAACACAGATGTCAGACCTTGTATCCTTTATTTTTGAGCAATTTCATCAAAAAAAGTTTTTATGTAAAACAATTACAGAAAAAAAATATAAAAAATAGAAATTAATTATCAAAACTTTTGTGTCAAAAATATTCGTACACTTAAGAAATGTCCCTAAAATTATATAATTTATCACATTTTAATACTTAGAAGGACACCCCTTCGCGTTAATTATTGCTTTCATTCGACTTGGCATTGAATTTACTAACTTCTTTGTGATATCTGGTGTAATTGATGCCCATTCTTCCAATATGGCGGTTTTCAGTTGATTTTTATTTTTCACTTGTCGATTTTTGATTTTGTCGTCTAAAATACTCCACAAATGTTCAATAGAATTCATGTCTGGTGATTGTGAAGGTGTGTTGAGTCTTTCGGGAGTGTTATATAATACCCAGAGCTTAGTATTATGAGCTGTATGCTTAGTGTCGTTGCCTTGTTGAAATATGTAAGTTTGAAGACCCATTTGTGAAGCGCTAGAATTCAAATTACTTTTTAGAATGTCAATGTACTTTTTGTGATCCATAATTCCATCAATGATGTGCAATTTACCCACTCCATGTGCGCTCATACACCCCCAAACTAGAATGTTACCACCGCCATGCTTTACTGTCGCACTCAAATTTTTTGGTTGTAGCTCTGCATTCTTTTTACGCCACACTATTTGTCTGCCATCAGATCTAAACACTTTAAACTTGCTCTCATCCGAGAACATAACCCTGTTCCAGAAATCTGGATTTTTATTAACATGTTATTTGGCGAAAAACATACGTTTCTTTCTATTAACTTCCCACACAAAAAACCTTTTTCGAGATACTCGACCACGGAATCCTGATTAGTTAAAAGTGCGGCGTATAGTACTTACCGAGATCGAAATTGCCCGTTTGAGGAGTTCTGCTTTAACTGCCGGGGCACTCAATTTTGGATTTTAATCAATCTTACGAGTAAACTTCTGCGCTTACTGCTGAGTATTTTTGGGCGTCCACTTCGTGGAATATTTTCAACAGTATTGCGTTGGCAATGTCGATCTATAACACTCTGCACTGTAGATCGTGGTCTTCCAATAGCAAGTGATGTCTTTCTTAAAGAGTTACAGTTATTATGTAGTTTCATTATCAGTTTTCTTTCAGCAAGAGAAGTTTCTTTTCCCTTCCGAGCCATCTCAACTTAAAACTGTATGATTAACAAAAAATGCGAGTTTTAAAGCTAGTAAACATAAGAATGAAACAGATAACGCGGTAAAAATAAGAATAACAATAACATAACATCTCGCCAAATATATTCCCACAAACGCGCACATTTGGCGCATAAATTGTCTTAATTTTATCATTTTACAACTTGAAATGTGGATGTACGAATACTTTTGAAGCACGAGGTTTAGTGGTGAGATACAAATTCTCACTCTATCGAGAAGCTCTATAGGACCAAATTTAAAAATTTCCTCTTAAAAATTCAAATCATTCATGCAACAACTTGAAAGACATTAAGATTTTTTGAAAATTTCTATTAATTTTTGTGCAATTTCAATTTTTATTTACTTTTGAAGTTAGTAATTTAAGTGTACGAATACTTTTGACTGCCACTGTATATATATAAATTATTTAGGAAACGTTAACCGGAAATGAAAACCGACCGGACCCAATGCCGGGAAACAAAATGTTGAGCGACAGTTTTTGAGTATGCCAAGATTTGCGATATGGCGCCAAAAAAGCCCAGATTTCTCGCACGTGACTTGGCTCATGTTGCGTACACTTGTTTAGACTAGAAAAAAGCGACTAGCTTCCTCCATTTATATCAGCTCTATGCTCTGCATCCCTTTTAACTTTCCAAATTTTTGCAGAATTCCTTCCCTTCCTTTTTTTTTTTCTTTATATTCTTTCTATTTGGCGCAAATTCCTCACACTTAAAATCAATTGTTTTCACACTTATTTATTCCACTACTTGCTTGAATGCAGTCATAATCAATTCTTCTTGCAATGATTTTTTCTTTCATATTCTTCCATGTTGCCATGTGAAAGTGTCATTGTCATCTTTGATAATATGCATTTAAAGTTACAATGAAATACTTATAATTTTACTTATAATAAGTTACTGATAACTTTTTAAGAATTGATACAGCTAGAATTTTTGCTCTAACTTCTCTCATTGATAACTATTTTAGATATAAGAATTTATGCAAAAATAATTATTTTCTTGCACACAAATAAAAAAAAAGTTTTCAATGAAAACATTATTTTTATAATCAAAAGCAATTTTTAACATAGTATTTAAAATTTAAACACAAACTTTCCTTCTAATATTTTTAAAGGTGTGGTACAATATTTAGTGCCACAATGCATTCTAGTTATCTAATAATAATATAAAATATTTTAATGAAATTAATAAAAATTTTACTATTTAATATCAAATTTTTAAACTTTTAAATCAAATTTAACAATTAGGATTTAAATAAATAACAAAAAAAAATTAGGAGTAATAAATTATGATAAAAAAATTTTTTAATAAAGAATTTTTTTTTCAAATATATCAATATTATTTTTAATAATTTTTTTAATATTTCAGAGTTTTTTTTTTCTGAGGATGGGAGGGGGGGGGGGGGGGTGAGTATAAAGGTGGTTAATAAAAAAAAGAAATCCCCTTTTTTTTTTTTTTTTTTTTTTTTTTTTTTTGCATGTGTGTTTTAACTAGCACAGATTTTTCTAATGGATCAAGATTGATTTTTTAGTAGATATCTGAAGTATACAAAATTCTTTAATTATATGCATCACAAAATAAAATATCATGCTTCAAATATATCCTTTCTTTATTAAATGGTTTAAAAACAAAGCTACCATGTATTAAATATTTAGCTATAAAAGTTTTAGGAAATAAACTACCATGTTTGAAACACTTCATTATATTGCTTTAAATACCAAACTAAAAATATGTAAAAAAGAAAAGAAAAGAATAGTTATTTACTATTCTTTAAATAAAGTATTTGTAGATCTGAATTCAAAAGAGGGTAATTTTTCCATGCCAACAATGATGTCGATTTGATTGAAAATTGTTGTTTCATTTTCGAAGAGCAAATATTTCAACGAGAATTTTTTGATTTGTGAGACCCTCATCTATTTCAGAGATCAAAAACAAATTTCTGTCAGGTAAATCTAGAGATTATCTTTGCTCGCCTTTCCAAATTTTTCCAGTGTACCATTAGTTTTAATCCAACACAATAAGCAAATTACCAGCAAAAATGCATCCTGCAGACCACATGTCAATTGAAGTAGTATAGAGCTTTGCTCCAAAGAGGACGTCTGGAGGACGATACCATAAGGTCACCACCTGAAAAGCAACTTCATATTTATGCTTTCTAAAATAATATTTCTAATTAAACCAATTTTTAAAAATACGTCTTCAGAAGTGAGATAAAAAAATAAATGTTTTCCAACTTATTTTTTAATTCATTATAAAAAATAGTATGTAATCTCAAAATAAATCTTTTTCTGAAATTCACTATCAAATGGCAACATTGGTTTGGAATCGAAATGAATGATGGTGATAATCAAAATCTTGTACTACATTTCTAATGCAAATTTTGCCTTTTACTCTTCTGAAAAATCTAATACTGAGATCAAAAATTCATTATTGTAAAGTTTTCTCACTCACAAGTTTTCTCAATTTATTAGAGTTAACAGAATTTAAGTAAAATACAATTCATAAAAACCTTCTAAAATATAAAAGAAAAATTCCATAAAAAATTAATTTTTCTTGGAATCTAAGAGCAATTTATGGTAATGTCTTTATTAATCATAAATCTTGATTTAAGGGAATGCACATACTATTTATAATACTTCCCAACGTAATTCGTCACAAGGTAAGAGTTTAAAAAATATTTTAATGGCTGTAAAACAAATGCCAGGTCACCTCCAGTCTTCACAAGAGTGTAAGAATTTTGGCAATATTTCTATCAGGATCCAAAATAAGGAATCTTTCTAGAGATTTTGATACCATGTTCCAAAAGGGAGAAAGAACTAAAGCCAGTCAGTCAAAACAATTATCTCACTCTCTCTTTCTGTGTGTATGTGTGTGTGTTTGCTTGTGCACGTTATTGTAGAGCAAGTTCTCTAACTGCAATTTAAGTTGCAATAGTTCCAACTGTTATTTAATTAGATAAGATTAGTTAATTAATTAGATAATAACAATAACTTATTTAATTAGCAATTAGCAGCTTCAATGTGTTTGTTGCTATCTTCAAGTGCTGTCTCTATATATGTTTCTGCTGCATACTGCTGCTTGTATTTTAAGTTTCCTTGTGGAACACAGCATCATTATCCAATATCAAGCTTACTGGACTCACCATACATATACTGAACAATTGTTTTGTACTAAAACAAAGAAATCTATGCATTTTTAACCTACAACAGATGAATTACATTATGTTTTCTTCAAACACAGGATCAGCTATGAGTTCTATGCTACAATAAAATTTTTATCATCTTAATAAAAGTAATATTTGGCTCTTAAGATCACAAGAAAATAGTTTTATAAGAGGGTACAACTAACAAGCCCCTTCCAAAGATTGATAGTACTACACTCATATAATCTAAGAATAATTATCTCACATTAGTCTTAATGTAAATTAGATGTACATTACTTTTAAAAATGATCGCTATTCATATTGATGTAGTTAACAATATTTCGTAAACTTTGAAAAACCGTCTTTAAAAAATATTTGCTTCCATGCAATTAAATCATTCACTGAATATTATTATCATTCAAATTGAATACTATTATCAATTTTAGATTTGGAACATTATTTAAAAGAAATAATTTTAACAAAAGGGGTTTACTTCAGCTGAATAGCATCTAACAGGAATACCAAAGGCTCTTGCTAAACCAAAGTCAGCCAGTTTAAGTTCGCCATTCTGAAATTAGAAAGAATCTGAATAAATAAATATGAAAATTCAAAAATAATTTGAACATTACAGAACATCAAACTATACAACGTATAGAGTTTTCTTTACACTTTGTTCACAAATACAAAGAAATGTAGCAAGAGAAAGTTTGAGTACTAAAAATAGAGGAAGTTTCGTGACAATTCTTTAAGTATTTCATTTCTCATTAATTAAAAACTGTTTCCAAATATAGAAAATAATATTTTATCCTCATTGTTGTCATTCTCACTAGACGAAATTATTTTAGAAATTGCATAACATTTTACACATTTTTCAACAAGTTCCTTGAATAATTATATGTTGTAAAAATTCTTTTAAAAAATTAATATTTTTTTCAAAAATTAAAAATTATTAAAAAGTTATTATTTCAAAATTTTCTTGAAATCTGCAATTTTTCAAGGTGGGAGAAATTAAAAAAATTATTGGCACATTGCTGAAATCCGCATTTTAATTAAAAGTAAAGTTGTAAACAATAAAAGGATTGTTTTATATTATTATATCTTATATAAAAATATTTTTATACTAAAATTAAATGTGGTATTTTTTTAATATATTTATTTACATGGATACTATCATGTCATCTAATATATTAAGCATTCATTAAATGGTCAAAAGCATCCAGACATTCCTACATTTATACTTTTTTTTTTATTACCTCTAAAGAAACTGGGCTAATTGTATACTATATGAAAAACCTTGTAAAAAATGCATTTAAACATGTTTCAGAGTGCAGATTTGGTGACAAGGGCATTTAGGAGACCAACCAGAGATTGATGGAGCAAAGGTTTTGAGCTCTCTTCATTTCACAAAATGCAGATAAGTTTTGAGATTTTTTACAAAGGTATTATTTGTTAAATTAATATTTATTTATAAGCATTTTTACAAAAATAACAGACATATTTGGGAAAACATAAAGTTTAGTTTAGTTTATTATTCATTTATTTTAGTTATTAATTATAAAATACCAAATTTTTCTAGGTTCCTTCCCCCTCATAAAATTTAATTCCAAATCATAGAAAATTTATAGAATATGTGGAAAAGTGATATTAAAGCACTATGTTAAAATTTAAAGCAAAATCTGTAAATATTCAAGAAAATATGAGCATTTTTAGTATATATATTTTAACTGTACATGTGCTAAATATAGCACATCTTCCTTTTCTTAATTCCAAAGCCAAATATGTAAGGTAACTTACATTAAAATTCTAATTAGCATTAAGACTCAAAATAATCTGGGCAATAGTTGTTCAATCTAAGAACTAAATGAAGAAATGTTTCCCACGAATTGAGATTCGTTAAACTCAATTCTTCAAATAATTATATTGAATTCTATAAAAAATTAGAAACATATTAAATACCTTTCATTTTCTAAATTAAGTATACTTATCATAAATTTTAGTAAATTAGAAATCATAAATAATAGAAAATTTTATTATGTTATTCATTACTATTTGTATAAAGACTTCTAATATTACCTATTATGATTTAATATATAATTAAAAGCACATGAACAATGCTTTGTTTATCTAGCAGATATGTCATTTATTGATATGAAAAAAAATTATCTTTTGCTGCAATGATTAATTTGCGATTATCTATGTGAGGCTAATCCAACAGCATAGTAGATTTGGAATAAGCAGTTAGATTTGAGAAAGCCAGGAGTCTTAGAAGGTATCATGGTGACAAAATATTAGTGCAATTATTCCAGCTGTTAAATTGTGATGAGGGATAATGCAATGATCCGTTATCGCCAATGTGGGGATAATGCAATGCATAGCCTTGTTAAACCAAGGATGATGACAGGAAGTGAAAAAGAAATTATATTTTTTCCCAAATACCATTTACTTTCACTATGCCACTGGCCTTACCTGCCAGTTTTTGGAACGTTTCTACAGGAGTTGCATACCATCCTCATGATGGAAAAATGGAAAGTCATGTCAATGACATGAGAAGTGGTGATCTAGCTCAAATTTTTCACTTAACCCTACAATTATTTTCTAGAATTAAGATCCAGACTTTGAGTAGGTCAGTCAAATTCCTTAACATCTATGGGATAATTCAATTCAAGTTTAAGGCTTATCATTTTACACAAAACTCTTCATCATTTGGCCTCTCTTTAGAGAATTAAAATTCAGCTTAATTCATCTTAAATCAGCTGTGCAATGGGCTAGAATCTAAATGGCAATGAACTAGAGCTTTTATGTAAGTTACCTTCGATATCTGGGTTTGAAACTGTGGACAAAAAAAAAATGCTATATTTCATGTTCGCACATTAAAATTTATTAACTAAATGTACTTGAATTTCCTCACATATTTATAAAATTCACTTCAGATTTTAATACAAAACTTAAAAATACCTTTATATATATTCTATAAATTTAATAAAATTTGGCTAAAAACTCTGCATTTTATTTTTTTCTCAATATAAGAGTCATTTTTACAAAAACACATGCATATATTTCTCACAGCCAGTAAAACTATTGTTCAAACTTTTAACTCATTATCTGCTTTCTAAGTAAGGAAAAATCCTTTTTTTCTTTGTCAGTTTCTATTCGATCCCCTTTATATTTGAGTTTTATATTTGCACGACCGAATCTTCATAATGATAAAACAAGTTCAAGTATATTTATACATGAATAAAGGCTCAAAGACAGTTCATACAGTTTTCCTAGCGATTGACAAAAAATGTGTAAATAAGAAGGTACCAGGATACTTTTGATGATTTGGCACATCTTTATTTCCCTGCATATGATATCCATGTCACATAGAAGTCTATAGCTCATCTAATTTGAGATAACTAAAATTTTCTTTTTAATGTTTTTGTTATACATAACTTTTATTTAATAATAAATATTTGTTATGCTATAAGACATAAAATTTTGTTCACAGTTACTGAAACATAAGAAAAGTTTTAATGAAAATAGTGACAATTAATTAAATAGTTATTTCCTTTTTCATAAAAGGTATGAAAATATTTTACACCTTGAGTGAAACTAGTCAATAAGTCATATAAATTTTTAAGAGGAACATAGTTTTCAACACTCACAGATTCATGGTAGCTTAACTCACTTTATTAATGAGCAGATTCTGAGGTTTGAGATCACGATGAAGGACGTTGTGACTGTGGCAAAATGCCAGACCTCGCAAGAGTTGAAACATGAAAGACTAAAGACAGAGAAAAAAATATAGATTAGAAAAAAAATTCCAATTTTTAAAATAAATAAAAATTATGCAAATGCAACATTTATTGATTAATTAAATGTCAAAAATAAAAATCAGGAATTTTCCCCCTTAATTTTCTAAGTATAGGATAATTATAAAAGAAACTCGCACAATATTTCGAAATCTTGTAATTTAATGATCATACAATCAAGAAAATAGAATGAAATAATAGTGGAGATATTTTAAGATAGAAAAGAATTGTTGAAAAGCTAAAATTCATAAATCACAATTACAGTTACAATGACAAAGTTTAAATGGCACTTTAAAAAAAAATTGTAATGCAATCTTTACTTTGAAAAATCAAAAATGGTATTATAACTGGTACTTGCAGCACAAGAAATATTGATTTCATACAAACATTAAAAAAAAGTGAAAATATACAATAAAAACAAAAAAATTATGGTGTTTTATAAATTTTTTATGTAAGTGCAAGGTCTCAATATATATAAGTGCAGACATACAAAAATTTGTAAAACAAAATAAAATATTTTGCATTTTAGTTGCTCTTCTATCTTTATTGCTTATTTTTGACTTTTTTTTTCATTGTGTCTATCTAGTGACCAAATTTTATTTGCTGCAGTTATCATTCCAACACTATTTATGTTTTGTTTGTTTTTTTGTTTATTTGTTTGTTTCTATGAAAATCACATACAATAAAATAAAGGTAGGAGATGTCATTTGAAATTTTGTCATTGACGTTCTAAATATCTGTTATGAATTGTTGTTTTTCCTGTCATTTTCAGAACCTAATCCATCATTTCATTTCATTCTTGAACAGTACAATATGCTGTCAAAGATTTTCACCCTGAAAAAATGTATACAAAGTGCACCAAGGTTCTTAGCATATTCTAATATTAAATACAGATGAGTGCACTTAGTACTACATAAAATTCTACATATGGCATATTTTTTCCCCTCCTGCTAATAAAATGATTTCCTAATTTTGACCATAGGTGGTCCTGTATTTGACTAACAACAACAAAAAAAAGATACCTGAGATGCCGCCATTTGTTTATGCTTAATTTAATAAACACATGAATTTAAATGAAATATTATTTAGAAGAGTCTTGTACTATAGAAGACATATACATTAAAATATAGCAATAGATAACACAAGATAAATGTTTGGTAATTCCTTATGACAAAATAAATTCTTCATGGCTTTTTGTGAGATTTTATACCGTTTTTAAGGAACAATGTTATCTCTCTGACTTTGTCAATTACTTAAGGGAAAAAATTCTGCATCATCATTATCATATTTGGCTAGACAGTTCAGGGTAGGCCAGTGCCTTCCTCTGAATTCTGTTCCACTGCATTCTACTTTTGACATTTGTACGCCAGTTTCTTTCTTGGATAGCCAGGAAGTCTGTCTCCACTGATTTCATCCATCTCATTTTGGGTCTACCCCCTTTCCTACTTTTTAGAGGTTTACATAAAATATTTATTTTAATATGGAATCATCATCCATTCTAAATATATGAACCACCCAAATCATCTTATTTATTTTTATGAACTTATAATATCTGGCTCTCTATAAATTTTATATAGCTCAAAGTTATATCTTTTTCTCCAAACACTGTTGATTTCTATCCCACTAAGAATGGCTCACAGAATTTTTCTTTTAAAAATGCTTATTTTATTTTCTCCAGCTTTTTTCAGGGTCCAAGTCTCTGAGCCATAGGTAAGTATTGGTCTAACTAAGGTTTTATATAGTAAAATTCTTGTATTTCTTAATAGTAGTGAGGATTTAAAAAAATCGTTTTAGTCCATAAAAGCTTTATTTGCATTCATTAGACGACTTTGAATCTCCTTTACTATGCTATTGTCATCAGTAACTATAGAATGAAGATAAGTAAAAATTTGGACAACCTGAAATTTGTGAGAACCAATTTCTAGATGGGATTCATGGGAGTTTCCATTACTTAGTACATGCATATATTGGGTCTTTTCACTGTTTATGATAAGTCCCATGCTATTAGCAGCATGCTCTAAAGAAAGAAAAGCATCTTTTAATGTGGAAACAGTTCTTGAAATGATGTCAATATCATCCGCATAGGCCAAAATTTGCATTGATTTTGAGAATATATTGCCTCTGATGTTAATTCCTGAATCTCTTATGACTTTCTCTAAAGCAACATTAAAAAGAAGACAGGATAAAAAATCACCTTGCCTGACTCCATTATTGACACTAATTTCTTCTGATAAAGATCGTAAGAATTTGACCCTGCAAGTGGTACTGGACATACTTGCAACTACAAGTCTAATTAGTTTAGGTGGTATTTGAATTTTTGCCAGAGCTTCATACAAGTGATATCTATTAATACTATCAAAAGCTTCTATGAGTCTATAAAAAGATTATGTGTAGTAATACCAAACTATATGGTCTTTTCCAGAATTTGCAGAAGTGCAAAAATATGGAAAAAATTATGCAAAATTTTAATGCATATCACAATTTTTTATATCAATTAATTGATTTTGTATTTAATTTTAAAATAATATTTAGGGCTTTTTATACACATTTCCATTTAACCTAATTGTAATAAATATCAGAGATGACTGTAAGCTCATTTCAAAAATGTAAAAAAGTAGCATGATTTCCAGTAATTCAGAATATTAATGGATTATACTTCATAAAATATTTTTTAAAAATTAGAAAAGTAAGAAGAATTATTTTCCAAACTATTATAAATTATATTTCATCACATCTTTCTAAAAAGTTGTAATTGATCTTTCTGACTTCTGAACACTTTTTAAATGATTGTTAAGTTAGCAATTCTTTCTTTTTCACATATACGTAGATAGAGAGAAAAAGTTAAATTCTTTGAATCCCTATTTATTTATTTTTGCTAACAATATAAAGTTTAAAATGATCAGAAAGAAATTATTTACCCAAATGTTAACTTTCCATTTAACCTTTCAATTATTTAATTAGACTTGAAATGAAAATATTAAGATGCAAAATCTAAGAATTGCTAAATGGAAAAATGATATGGGACGGAAATACTGTTTTCATACTAATTTGTTCTTAAGATCAATTTTTTTTATATCAGTAACTTCACATGAATTTTCACGTAATGACACTTTTACATGTTAACTATTACAACTCATGCTTGTGACTTGGACCATTTATCTAATTGGATTATCATTTTTATCTTTCGCTATCTCTTAAATGTAATAAAGAAGGAGTCATCTAATTGGAAAGTATGAATAAATCTTATCTGAAATATGCAATAGCCAAATAGATATTTTAATACAGCATTTATACTATCAGTGGTCAAGAATACACCACTTAAGGATGCAGTATGACCTATATAACTGTATCATATCCCTGCATTTACACAAAATTTAAAAAAGATAGTGAATTGAAAATTCCAAATTTAAACAGGGTGGCCAGCATTTTTGCTGTTGGAATTTCCCTGACATTTCCAGGCTTTTTAAAGAAATTTCCAGATATTTCCAGGGTGCATAGAAAGAAACTGCTGCAAAAATTAAGTACTTTTAAGCACCTTAGCCCCAAAAATTAAGCACCTTTGTATAAGTATGCATACGTAAACTGTGTAATTTGAAAGTATAGTATTTTTTTTTGTTTTATAATAATGCATAGTTTTTATTGAAAAAAACTTTTTAAAATTAATTTTAAATGTTTATTTTTTTAACTTTAATATTTAATTCTCTATTTGAATAAAATCTTCTATTGTAAAATTATGCCTTTTTGGATTTGACAAAAGCTTAGTAATTATCTTAAAAATGAAAAAATAAACTATTAATACCAAAAGAAAATCAAATCAACTTTTATAAGATTAACAATACAGATCCGTGAGCTTTTTCAACATTTCTTAAAATCGAAATAAAATATCAGATACATACATTTCTGAAAATGTTGATAGTGATGTAGAAACTCAGCATGCCCACAAATTTTGTATTTGATTTTTATAAAAGCAACAATTAAGATTCAACATGGCTGAGATGGAAAGAGTAAATTTCTCCTTGCACTGACTCATTCTATTAAGTAATTTTATTTGCAATCCTATAAGGCTATAGTTCAGCAACGGATTGTAAAATCCTCCGCGTTTTTGCGCATGCGTTAGGATGGGTTTAATTCTTCAAAATAGGGGTGAAAGGAAAGATGAAAGGAGGAGATGTTTACATTTACTAGTATCTAATAGGCGAAATCCAAGATCAAAGGGAATACCGGAAATGCACTCATCGCTCCACGTCTCACCCCTTAATGAGATGGAGTCGTCGAAATGTGGTCGTCTTAGAATCCGTTGACGAACTATAAGAACTAAAGCATTCCTATAGCTACCATTATATGACCGGCAAAACTGCCACGAAGCTATTTTCTTAACCTTTAAAAAGGTGTCAAAATAATTTTTATGCGATGATATGCTTTGATGTTATCATGAAAACACATCAAAATTCTATTTTTCAATTAAACTTTGGACTAAAAGTTTGTGAAATCCGTTCTTATTGTGCCTCTAATAAACAAAAAACAACATCCCAAATTTCATACTCATAATTTCAATGGCTTTATGCTGGGTGTTGCTCACAACAAACCTTTATATATAAAGAGAGATTTCATCAAGAAAAAATTTTTTATAAGAGTTACAAAAATAAAAATATTATTATAAAATAATAAAACCTAAATCCTGAAAAAAAAAATGTAAAAACTTTTTTTTTTATTTCCTTAAAAAATATTTAAGTATCAAATCCAGAGGGGCGGTTCCCTTAATTAAAACAAATTTGGCAAAATTAGTCCAACAAATAAAAATGTAAAAAAGTACCGCAACAAATATCAGGATCATTAAAAATTTAAGGCTTCTAAAAATTTTATCAAACCAGGACTGATTAACGTAATTACATACCGTAGTTAATTACAATTCAATATAATTGAATACCTGTAGTAGGCCGTTCAAGGAATTACCCCAAAACAACATATTAATGAGAATGCTGATGAAATACGTTAGTGTTTTTAAAGCAGCTTTCCCATGTTCGAGATATCATTTTGGAGCATCAAATTCCAATTTTCCGTTAATCGGACCATATCCCATATTTCTTCTTTAACAATACATAAAAGTTTAAATATATACTTACCAGATATAACTTAAATAAATTCTTCAACATATTAAACATTAAAAATTGAAATTAGAATGTTTTTCAAATTTGCAATTATTGGGGGAATAGCTCCATTTATATCTTTTTAAATAAAAGAGACCCATTAAAACTTAAAACCATAACAGTAACAGAAGCTGGGCTTTAGTTAGGCTGCCTTTTCCTATAGTACACAAAACTATAGTATCCTATAGTTGATAATTATGTTCAAAATAGTTAGATAACTTGTTTTTCTGAATAAAAGCAAACAAACTTTTTCGACAAAAATATCATATATTTATACATATATCCGATAAATTAGATATGGTAGTTAATCTTCCTCTTCCATCTATTTTAGACTATCAGTAAAAGTTTGATTCTCATTAGTTACCAATGATGTATTATTCTACTTATGAAAAAATCTCAGCGAAATAATCTTTTTTGATAAAAATTACCAATTAAAAAAATTTCCAGTTTTATAATAAATTTCCCTGACTTTTCTCGATTTTCTGGAATTCCCTGATGGTTCCGGTTTTCCCAGACATCTGACCACCCTGTTAAAGGATAAAAAATGGAACACACTTAACATGATATATATATTTAAAAAATCTATGCAACTATGTCTCATGTATGTGTGACAAATTTGATTCAATACTGATCTTAACAAACAGATACAGATCAATAATTTTGGGACAAAGAATATGTTTTGAATTTCATACACTTTGATTATTGCATTTTTAATTGATCCTAACTTGGAGAATACTAAAATGCTGAAATGCTTCAAAATCTTGAGACATATTTTCTAAAAAATTATTTTTCTTTGCATAAAAAAATAGTTAAAAATAACAAAACAAAAAATATTTTATAAAGAACTATCTATAAAACTAATGAAACTGCTAAATAAATATGTATACCTAAATATGATGCCACAATGGACATCAAAAGCATTTAAAATTTATTTTAATTTATCCCTGCTTATATCAGGCAGTATATATTTTCCATTCTGTTCCACATCGAAAGACATAACTGGTAACAACTGCGGAGTACTACTGAATTGCAAACTTCATTCAGCAAGCCTTTCTTACAGAGGTAGCAAAACATAAGCAAGATCAGCACATTCTCAAAATGTCATCTCTAAATGCAATATCAATAACTGTTAGTACACAAACCATACTGATATCTTTAAAAATGGTTGTTTGATGAAGAGCTGTAAAATTTATTTATTGAAGAAATCACTTAGGAACTTAAGTTCAAAAGTGTCCACCACCCCAAGAACATTTGAGCAGGAATATAAAATTGTCTGTCAAGTCCTAATCCTTTGTATATAGTATAACAGTATTTTGACCATTTGAAACCATTTGTCACTATTGGGGGTTTTTTAGCTGAAAAGGACAATTTTAAACAGCAATGTAAAAATAAGCAAAGTATTTTTTTAAAAAAATGATTTCATTACATAATCCTAATGATACACAAACTGATTCTGCTTAACCTACAAATTCTATAGTGTACATTTTAATTCTGCTCAATCAAAAATTTACTCCACACCAACTAATTCTGAAATAAAGCCAGCCTGAGAATTAAAATTTGTTTCACAAAGCCAATTTTATGCAGTTCAATTCTGAAATAATTTCTAAACCTTTAAAGAACTACACTTTATTGATTTTGAAATCTGATTTAAAACAGATTATTTATATTGCTAATTTTGTAGATGCATAAAGAGAAACTATGGTTACTGGTCATAAAAATAAATTATCTACCATAAAATCCAATTCTGAACTTATTAATTTTTAAAACAAAATTAAATATATTTACAATCTGCTGAATTTGATACAGATGTAAAAATCACACTTCTGAAACTAATATATTAAAATAAACCCCAGCAAGGTTCTTCAGGATGTAGGTCCTGTTAAAGAAAATAACCTGATACAATCTATAAAAAATATTTAAAAAATTACTTGGAGTGAAAAATGGCTGTATTTAGATAATCATATTTACAAAAAATAGCATTTTCTGCTTTTAGTTTTAACAATGTTTTGGTCTCAAACAGAATCAATAAATGAAGTTTACTTCCTTTGTCTAAATATTTTAATTGTTTAGGGCTTAATTAAATTATATATTTTTATAGATATGTTCAAGCTGACAAGCAGAAGTTAAGACAATGACCTAGCATTGTACCTAATGGATTAGGACATTACAAGGCTGCAGAATTTTAATTGGTGGAAGAAGGCCGGAAATTCTATCATGGTTGTTCTCTTAATCAGCGTTATTTGAAAATTGGTAGACCAAACAGTGTTTTAGCAATGAAGCATTAGATGTGAATACATTAGCTACTGATGATTTCTTATATTTCTGTCATGTAAAATAATTCAATAACTTCTTAAGACATCATCTAGAAGCAGCCCACTTTCATTCACCATGGTTAAAATTTAACTTTTATTTTAGTTTATATCTAGATGTTGCTATAAGGTTGCTTTGACCAAAAGAAGCTGTAACCCTTCCCCTTCTTAAAAAATTCTCTCTTTGTGAGTTCTGCTAGTTATATTAGATGACTGGGATTAGTCAAAACATCTTTCAATACAACCCAAAGTTTAAGAAACCCTGATATGAATAAATTATATGCACTTTTGTCAATGCATACGATCTTTTGGAAAAGTATTCAATACATTTGTCTGTCATGTAAAAAAAAAAATCATAAGGAAAATTCAAAGTAAGAGTTCAAAATAAGAATTATGTTTTTTTACAAAATAAGGTTCATTGTTCTTTTCAGAATATTCTAGCGCTCATTTTGAGAATACTCAAGATACCTTAACGACATCAGCATCAATTTCTCCATTCAAACTGTCAAAATATTTTTTCAAATCTTGATCACAGTGTTCAAATACCAGGGTTAATTTCTTCTCGCTGTGTAATACATCATGTAACCTAAGTCAGAAAAACCACAAGTTAAACAAACATGATAGTACAGATCTGAAAAATTAACAAAATGTTTCACTTTTCAATTAGGGAAAGCTTTATATCTATTGTCATAAATATATATATGAAAATTCATAAATTAGTTTTAAAAAACATTATGTTCATCAATTTATGTATATCAAAAAAGAATTTTAAAAAACAAGGAGAGAATTGGATAAAAAATGTAGTGTGCTAAGTTTCATCTTAAACTATTTCATTTAACAAATGATATTTATAGAGAGGCATAATAAATAAAAATATATATATATATATTCTTCATAGTATAGTAATTCCCATGGTTTTATCTTCTCAATTATTTTCTTAACAACATCTTGAAACTGTACAGATATTTTATGGATATTGTACATTCTATAATCAATAATAGTTGAACATTTCAAAACAGTAAAAAATAAATAAATAAAATTCATAAATATCTTTATGTTATAGAAATTCAAACTGCTTAAACTATTTTCTCCATAAATATTATGAAGTATAAGTATGATTTAATGCACATTTCCTTACAATCCTTTAAATAATTAAATTTTATTCAAAAAATAGATGCAAATATTTTTAACAGAAACAATACTGTGCATATTATTATTTTGTAATAAAATATGTGAAATCATAGACAAAAATCAATTATTAGAATTAATGCATCTTCTAGTGGAACATGAAAATGATAAATAAAATAAAATAAATCATTTCACCTAAAACATTTTTCAATGGGACACTCCCATTAAATAAGTACACAAAAATAAATAACAGCACACTGAATCAATAAGCAATACAGACAAATCTTTTATAAATTTCACAAAACAAAATTCCAAAAATGGTTTGTTTGTTTTTCAGATGCAGAAGTAAAATGTCAAAAATTATCAAAATCTTATGAATAAATTTTGATGATTGCAATATTTTATGAGTACTCCATATAAGAAAGTAAACTCTACTTTTCAATTCAGTTTTAAAAAATTATCTTTTACATACCCAGCTCTTATACAAACATTGGTTAAAATGAAAATATTGTCTAAAATACTTGTCATGTTATAGACTATTTACATAATGAAATCCTATTATCTCCTGAAACTTTGTTTTTAGATTATAATATCTTCTAATTAAATAGTGTAGTTCAAAACTATTATAGAATGTGCCAACACTTTTTTAAATGTCAAAAAAAGTAATTGATAACAATCAAGAAATATTTACTCAAATCTTTGTTGTGCTTCATAGTATTTTGAGCAAAATCCCAAGAATATTGATTTTGTAGTAAGGATTTCAACAGCATGCAAAGAATTATAAATTTTATTTTTTATAACTTTTTTTAATAAATAAAGTCATTTTTTCCTCAGTTTAGAATTCTTATTTCAACTTAAAATGTTACTCTTTCAAATGAGATAGAAGTCAAACATTTTTTTGACTTCCATAGGCATTAGATATTCTAATTTGGTAATTTTTAGTGATCATACAGGAAGATTCCATAATAACTATCTTCATAATTTCTTTATTAGCAGTATAGTACTTAGCTTCAGTAAAATGTTAAAAGTGACTGATTCCATTCTTTTGCATGGATATATAAAGTATATACACATTAAATAATTAAAATATAATAATAAGCATTTCAAAATCAATATTGGGATTTAGGGCTTTGCAAAATTTATTACCTTTGACATGAACTGATAAATGATATATAATACAAAAAAACAAATAGTTTTCCTACAATGATTCATTAAGAGCACCATTTGTCACAGGAACACAAAGAGATAAAGAAATTCTTGCAATACAGTGATCAATAAGTCTACAGATAATAAGCTACTTCAGTACTGATTCTTAAGTCAAACAGGGCAGCTGAGAGCAGATAAGGCACACAATTCTTATACTCCCAATGCAGATTTCTTAATGCAATGCATGAAAGATTCCCTGACATATTGAGCATCCAATGCTTTCAAACTGATAATACCATCTATGGATGTTATTATAATACAGAACTAACAACTTACAAGATGAATGTTGAACAGATTCACACTTTGGAAAGAGCAAAATACAACAATCTTTGGTTCTAGTCATTTTTTTTTTCTGCAGGCAATTTTACACAGTAATAAACTGTATATAACTGTTTATAAAAGTATAAAAATCAAGTTAATAGGAAAAACAAATAAATCAAATAAAAAATATAACAAAATATAAAAAAGAATCTGGCCTGAAGACTTTTTCAAGGGTTATCCTCACGCAGGGATTCAAAAAAAGGGATTTTTTTCTATTAAGGAAATTCAGACAATTAAGTCTAATAATGATTCCTCGTGACCCGAAAATCCCCTGAAATTAGACCCAAGAGATATACCATTTTAACAGAAAGGAAAATACAAAACAACAAATTAGAAGAAAAACCACTAATAAGTACCAATACAATAACAAAAAAACAATAAAAACCAAAATACCATAAAACACTAAAGTAAAAAAACGAAAAGGCAAGAACATACCATCAACAGTCAAGGAAATTTTAAGCTATCTATTGTGATTCCCGCTTATTAAAAACACAAAGCTAACGGTAATTTAGGTAAAAATTGTAAGCTCCCAGCGCCACCTATTGAGTGATATAATATGCAAGGAAAGTTCTATTTTTTATTTAAGCCAAAGGATTAATCCCAAACCATACCTTGTTTAATTAAAAAATTGACATTACAGTAATTTTTAGGAAATTTATTTTTAATTAAATTATTAATGAGGTTAATTAAATTAGATTTAGAAAATTAGATTTTTGAAAATTTTAGAGTTTAGATTGGAATGGTAGTTACATAGTTTTGTTATTTTAAAGTTGAATTCATCCCTTTTATCGTATATACCAACTACTGTTTTATCATTATCAATTTCGATTTTTAAATCCAGAAAGGTAGCCTTAAGTTGATTTTTATTTGTTTCTGTTAGAATTAAACCTTTTGGATAGCAATTAGTTAAAATATTAGTATTGTCGAAGTTAATCAAAAGTAGGTCATCAATATATCTCCACCCGTTTATTAAATTATTAAACTGTTTATAAACATGTATATAACTGAAACTGGCATCTTTAATTTTCCAGTTTAGCCTTAAATTATTACTGTATGTCTAGTTTAAAACATAAATATCAAAAGCCCATTATTCATTTTGAAATACCTAGTATGATATTTTACAAAACATAATGTGCAAGAAATAAACAATATGAATGGATATGTAATTTTGAGGAAAATGAAAATAAGCCCATGAAATACCTCACAATATTTTTGTGTTTGAGTTCTTTTAATAGACATATTTCTCTCAAAGCAGAACTAGGAACACCCTAAAAAGGAATAACATAAATAAATAATAATCAAAATAATAATTCGATAGTAAATATTATATACTTTATGAATAATTTCTGACAAATGCAATTATATATTTGTATATTTGATGTTTTCTACTGGACTTACAATTCCAGTAAGGACAAAAGATTCATTTAACAAAAATCAATTTATCAAGTAGACATTCTTATACATCAGGGGTGGCAAACCTTTATGGATAAACATGCCATTTTTTTCAAAAGAAATGCTTAATGAGGTATGGCGTGCCGTTAAATAATTTTGACTCGTGATTATTGGGATAATAATAAAATTAAATAATAACAACTCAAAACTCTTTATTTACTACAAAAAAATACATTTTGCACTGCATAGACATAAAAGTTTTAGTTATATAAGTAATTAAATTAAAGCAACGTTACTGTGACTTCTGTGGTTGCAGATTAGATGACAAATAACTTATATTAGGATTTTAAGATGTTACTTTCAGCAAGCCTGAATTGTAGTCATCTGCCAAATGCTTTTTAAGAGAGTCTTTAATGTTACTCACCTCTGATAATAATCACTTGCAGGCATAGGTAGATGAAAATATTGTTAAAATAACATGAGCCCGCTTTTCGAAACAGTTAAATGGGTCTGGAATCAAATTCCATGTTTCCAAAATTTCGTTACTAGCATTTTTATTTATATTGCTTGTTAATCTTTGTATTTCAATCAATTCCTTTTCCTTGTTTCAATAATTTTTTGAATCCATATTGAACTAGACTGGAAATCAATCAGTTGTATTTCAAATTCTTTAATTTCCAACTAATCAAGTTGGGACTAATTCAATTTATCAAATAAAGTCACATTTGGGTACATAATAAACGAGTGTTTCCAATAATTTTTTGAACTGACAAAATATCACTGAAAATTCCTTGATTGAAGAATCAATTTTGGAAATAAATTCTTCAATAACTTTTTCTTCGTCTGGTTTCTCATGTGTTTCTAAATCTTTGACATATAAAATATATATATATATATATATATATATATATATATTTCAAATTTAGGAATTACTTATAGTTTCTTGTAATAATATCATTCCTGAAAACATGCAGTCCAGTGTCAAAAGCACGAATGACATCCATCATGACGATAATTGTTTTATTTGTGCCTTGAAGCTTTACTTTCAATTTATTGAAATGTTGGCATATGTCTGTAAAAACATCAATTTTGAGAGCCACATAACATTCAACAACTGTGAGTATTGTTCAATTTCCCCTTCATTTTGCAGAAACAGACTGATTTCTTCCAAGCAGTCAACAAATCTTTGAAGTACGTTCCCACAACTCAACCAGCGAACATTATTACACATTAGTAAGCCATTACATACCGAGTTGACTTCATGCACAAAGCCTCAATTAAAGTTTTTTCAATTACTTTAAACATATTCTATTATTATTAATTTCGCTTATTTCAAGCCTACAATGATATGAGGTTGACTATTTTTGTGACAAGCCATAGTCCATTATATTATCAATACATGATTGTATATCAATATATATCATAAGAGATCCTTATATATTGTGATATAAGATATCTTATCATGATATAAGAGATCCATCATATATCATTATATTGTGGTCATTATATTATCAAAAGATATTAAACCATTCTTAAAACACAAGGCTTGTTGGTGAATAATGCAGTGGAGTTCAAGAATCGAATGCCCTCCGTCTGTTTGAAATAAACTAATGAAAACACTTTTTGTCACCATCTTTGGAGCACCATCAGTTACTAAAACAAACTTTTCAAATCAATTTCTTTCTCAGCAAGCGAATTTCTAACAACCATACAAATATATGAGCTTTTTTTAAAAATGGAATGGGAACACTCAGATTTTTTCGTAATACTTTATAGTGAATTTTGTTATTTTGAACTGAAATGATGCAAACCTTTTTGATCGGCAGTGTACCCAAAATATTATGTTGCATGCCACTGGTTTGCCATATCTGGTTATATATCAAACAACATATACATTAGTTTTATTTTTATCATTCCCTTCTTTTTAGCTAATAATTCATTATTAATTATTATTCATTACTAATATTATGAAATCTTGAAATTAATCTTTTTCTCAAATTAATTACTACAGGAAGTTAACAGAATTGATGCACAATTTAATTAGTTTATTTTAATTAATATATCAAAGCATTAAAATGGTGTTTTGAATTATGAATGCACAACATTAAAAATGCTAGAGAAAAACTGATTACAAACATTTATTAATTTCAAACAGAACAAAAATTAAATAAATGGAAGTAAATAGCAATTACTTAAATATTTATAATATAATTTACTTCAATGCAATGCATGCTGATTTCATATAATTTTGGGATAGATTTCTGACTATAGTTTAAAAGAGATTTTTTTTCATACTTCATCATCATCATCCAATCTGACTCTTTTCAAAGCAACAATCTCTTGTGTTTCTCTATTCTTTGCCTTAAAAACAGTTCCATAGGTACCTGAAATTTATCAAATTATCAACAAAAACTTTTTTTAAAGAACACAAAGAAATGGTGGAATTACATCGCACAAAAAATAGAGATGCAAAATTTTAAAGCAACTGTAAAAAATAAATAAATTTGTAATATAAAAAACTTTGAAACAATTCAATTTTTCATTACATAATTTCACAATAAATGTGTCACTTTTCAATTAATGAGAACAACCAAATGCACTAAATATAGTAAGCTTCTACAGTGAAATATATGATGTAATTTTTTCCCAATAATATCTAGCATAAGGTTGCAATATATTCGATGTTTTTAAGAACTATGTATACAGCTATGTATTAATATGAACTAATTATGTATTTCTGTTATTAAATATAACAGAAATAAATTACGAAAAACATAAGGATGAAATAAGCTCTTTAACTTCTTTATTTTATTCACACCTTTTGATATCACTTAATGACATTGAAATAGTGATTGAAAGTTGCCTAAAAGAAAGCATAGGTTAATCACCAAGATAGAGTCAGGCAAAATAAAGACTTTGTAAGCAAATGAGACAGATGCCGAAAGACAGCAGCAGTTTCAGGCAAAGAAAAATAACTCAAATATTGCCCCGTTTCCCATAATAATTTCAAAGAAAACTATTCCAGAAAAAAATATTTATATACTATCTTAAAATTGAAAATTTTACTTTTCCAATTATATTATTTCATTTCTGAACAATTTTATTTGTTTAGAGCAAACAATTCTGAAAAAGGGTTTATAAGTACTTCTTTACTAGACAACATTAAAATTAATTTTACAAGCAAACTTTAATTATTCTATTTCTATATTTTTTAATCCTCTTCCATATTAATACATAGTCATTAACAATATTTTCAAGTAGTCTTTTAATGATAATTAAAAGAAAACATAAGCATACTGCTGAACTTCAAAGAATTTTCATGAGCAAAAGAAATATTTTTTTTTTTTTTTTTTTATTGTTGATGAACCAACCAATTGTTGGTTGAATACATACCAATACCTGTTGTCAGAACACAAGAACAAAATTCTACGGAAAGAAACTTCAAAAGCAGAGGGGATTAATAATTTGTATCAGAAAATTATAGTTTATTTTCCAACAATGTATTAGAAAAAATTGTACTAAATTAATAGTTGTTTAAACTTTTCTTATATTTCAGCATTTATGAAAAAAATTTGCTAACTGAATTTATGGAGAAAATAAGCTATTGGCAGTTCTTAAAATCATCTGCTTGAAATATTTTAATTAAAAATACTTTTCAGGCAATAAACGGATTTTGTTCTATTAATATTATAAATAAACAGATACAGAATCAAGTAAAAAAAATTCTTGTGTTTTCCTGAATATATATATTCAAGATATGAGGAAATGTACAAATAGTATTCAAGTACAAGTTATAATGGAATATGGTTATAAGGAGTGGCAAAAGCAAGGAAAGGAAGCAACAATTTAACATTATTCAATATAGCATTTTAAAAGAAGGTTTATATTTACATACAGAAAAGATTTTTTTAATCTTTATTTATTATCTAGAATTTAGAAAGATAAAATTTATACATTAAAGGGGAGGAGATATATTACCTCCCATGCATTTTAATTGTAAATCACATAAAATTAAGGACTCAAATAAAATAAGATACAAAATCTTTTTTTTTTTTTTTTTTTTTTTTTGCCATGATGTAAATCATTTAATGATTACTTAACAAAAAAAAAACATTAAAAAGCAAAATTAATTCTTTTAATTTTTTTTTCTTAAATTTTTATCAATTTATGTATTTGGGCATTGATTTGCACATTCTTTCTTTTCAATTTTTATTAATCATTTAGCAAACAATGCAGATGATTTTAAATATTTGTAGATACTTCTATTCTAGATAATGTTAAGACTTTAAGCTAAACCATGACCATTAATTTTCCTTTTTATTTCAATACATAGTCTTATATGTTTTACAAATAAAATTTTTATATTAAAATCATCATAAGTGAAAGTATTTTAGTCCCCAGCAACACTGGGTACATCAAATTGTTATAAATAAGCCCTTTGGAAGAATTCGTTTTTAAACTATTGAGTAAAAAAACACCACACCTTTTCTTACGAAATCTAACTAATTTGTCAAAGCTTGTTTCTTCCATCTTTTTGCAATTTAAGCAAGTTAGACCATATCTATTTTTAAAATGTATGCTTTCAGAAAACAGTAAATTTTCTCACATTAATGTGATTAAGAAACATTAGGATATTTAAACTTCTAGCAAAATTTATCAAAATATTTTTAATGTGATAATAAAATGGAGATTTTCAAAGCTAAATAATATTCTGAAATAACAGTGATGAGATTCAACAAAGAATATATTTAATATATAGAGAAAATATTAAAGAATGATGCAGGATTTTCAACTAAAATGATGAAATCTGCATGGAAACAAGAATCACATCTACTGAAATTATTTTTGATTATCAATGAATTACCAATATTCACTTAAAATAAAATCTCATGGTTCATTCTAATATTTGAAATGACAGCTACATGATTACTGGTGTTGTTTTTTTTTTCTCTCAAACTAAGGAAAATAAAACAGCTGGTCATCTGGAATACAACCTGAAGTGGAATTTTACATCTGTTGATATGAAAATAATTTATCACAATATTAAGAAAATATTGCTAATAGTAAAAACAATAACTTAAATTCCGGGGCCCTTTTAAGTCTGAAGATGCCCAATGTTTTTTGTCTTTAATTAACATAGAAATAGTTAACACTTTGAAGGAATTACTAATGTCCAACAATATTCAATTTTTAACTTATATATTTTTCATATTTGGCAATATAATTTATCTGCTTACGGAGATTTCTTTATGCTTTTCTGCAATTTATCATTTACTAAGTTACACTACATCTGAGCAAACAGAATTGCAATATTTTATTATAATGATTTATAGCAAATTATTAGATTATTTTAATCATATATAATAAGCAATAATCTTTTACTAGCAGAATTTTCCCTGTCCCCCCCCCCCCCCCCCCCCACTTTAACATATGGAGCATGCAGCAATCTGTTTACATATGTAAGAAAAAGTACAATTTGAATCTACCCCCCAAATTCTAACAAAAATACATTGCCAAATCTTTACAATAAAAGTTGACACTAATGATGAAGCACCAAAATTCGAAGTTGACTGATGCTTCATTAGCAAAATAATATTAAAAAAATGTTATTCTTACAATCTGACAAACAAAGAAAGAGCATTGCAATCTCTAATTTTAATTTGAAACATTTCTGTAAACTGTATTTCTTTCCATAACAACATAAATAATAAGTACAAAATCTTTTAAAAATAAATAAATAATCAATACATAGATATTAATTAATTTGAAGCTAAAGGATCATACAACAAATTTACTTTATCCAAAAATTTGAAATAAGAAAAAAAAAATCATCTAAAAAATGAACACACGCACTTAAAACGAAAATCGCAGTTAACCAATTCAGAAATAAAAGACAATTTTTTACAATTCTTAGTTTCTATTTCCAATTAAATGCTTGAATTATACATAAAATCTTAATAAAATATAAAAACATGAGAAAAGTTAAAATTATCTCAGAATTCTAATTAAAGATGTTCAAATTACATTAGGGAGATTCTTTATTAACAATTCAAAATTATTTTAATGTCAATTTGAATTAATATTTTTTTTTCATAGATTTCATGAAAAAACTTTTTTATACACTTTTTGTGTGTGTGTTTTTTATAAATAGATTACATAAATTATAGATGGCTGTTGAATGTTTAGTTCTAATGAATATATGCATAAATTGAGACAGTCAAGTAAAGAAATAAAAATCATATCTATCATAAAATAAATATAAAAATAATTACAAATCATAAAGGGATCTTATAATTAGTGTGTAACCTACCAACAACAACAAAAATTATCTAATTAGAACACATTTACCTTATCACTCGAAACACAATTTATAACTTTTTTTCTAATACTAGTCTTTCTTCTTCACAATGCTAAGTTAATCTTTTTTTTTTTTTTTTTGAGATTTATTTACTTAAAGCATGAAATTAAAAGTTTAGTTTAGTTAGAATTCTAGTTTAGACAAGAAAAGTAGAACAGAAAATTAGACAGAAAAGTCACATCAAATAAAAAAATTTATGCACATATATATATTATATTCACATTAAACTATAGCTACCTAATGAATCTTTTTCCATTTCTAATTATTGCTAAAGATACTCAATAATAATTTTAGAAGATACATGCATCTCATTTCAGTAGTAGATAATCTTAATTTCTATTTATAACTGCTGTTAGAAATTTGAAAACATTTATGATCCCTGTATATATAACAGGCACTAAAAATTATTCTAAAAAGTTAGAAATAACTTATCCATAAATACTTTCTAATTTTTATAATTTTGGAACAAAGTAAAAAGAAATTTATAGCTGTACGACGCAAATTACATTAAAATATTTTTTATTGATGACATAACATCTTTACATTAGAAATGACTCGATTCCAAACTAGAATCTCTTAGTCAAAATTAAGCTTTTTCAGTACCACCGTCTTCTGCACTATGCTCTACTTGTAAATAAGATAAAAATTTGGAACATATCCTTTTTCAGAGCACAAAATATAAAAAAATATAGAAATATAATTAGAATTTTTGGATGCATTCCTGTCTTCTTCAATTGGATTCTTTATCTCACAATTGAAACAAATATGAAATTAATCACCAAGATGAAATTTCTTCATCACATCAAATGCTAATCTTGTAAACCATTCTTGGATTTCATGTTTCACCCATTTTTTTTTCCATTTGCTTACAAAGAATTTATTCCAAAAGCACTTAAAGAATGTCTTGGCAACATACCTGTTTGTAATATGAGGTAAATCAACTCAAGTGAGCATTAATCTCAAACAAAAAAAAAACTTTTTAACTAAATTATATTAAAAACTTTGCAATAAATTAAATACAAAACTAATATTTTATTGGTAGTATAATACGAATGCAAATCGAATTTTTTTTTAAATCTATAATTGAATATAGTTAAATATCAATTCAGAATGAAAATCTAAATAAGTCATTATCGAAATGTTATAAATTTAATTATCTATTCATTTATCATTTCATTTAGACACACGAACAAGAGAAAAGCATCTTACTTCCTTACCTTCCCCAATTTTTTCTAATTTTTCATACTTTTGCATTATAATCATTAAAAAAACTACGATCACTTTTCAAAAACTTAATTTTTGACACCGAGCAACGGGAGACATTAACGACAGAGAGTAGGAAAACTTCGCCAAAAAAAAATGATAATTCTAGTGAAAATCGAAAATGTAACTTCACTGGAAGGAATTCAATATTCTCTGCCAATAACTAGCAGAATTTTCAGATATGTTGCCAATAAATATTATAAAATTTTGGTTCCCTTGTCCGAAGAAGGAAAACAAAAAGAAAACTGCTCATTTTAAGCTAGTAATTCTGCAATAATACGAGTGACGATTTTTGAAAATAAAAAATATATTTGGTGAAAATAAAATGCTAATTTTTCTTAGAATATGAACCTGCATTTTCTAATATGAACCTGCATTCTTTTATTATATGGATCAAATATGCAACAGTTTACGTTATAAGTCTTAAATAAGGAACAAAGTTTCGGTAAAATTGAAAAATATATTGATATTCCATTATTGAGCATTTTAAAATTATACCGATTTAATAAATGATAACCTTTGATCTTTTTGGGGCTTCATATTTAAATGCCTGTGATGATTCAGAATTAAAAAGATCCCAAAAGTCCCACACATATTTGTTTCTAGGTATAGACTAAAACAGTGTGCAAAATTTTTCTCTGTCAATTTCATTCCTTTCGCAATAGGAAATAATTTCAACAGGAAAATTTTGATTATAGCTGGTAATATATTATTGAAAATTCATCATATCAGCTTAAGCAAATGTTTTAGCCATGTTTAAATAAATCATAATAAATGATAGTGCTTAAAAATCAAGAAAATAAATGAAACGTCATTTCAAATTAAAATTTAACACAAGGTCATGTTATCTATTTTCAACCAACCTCTTTCTCTGCGCATTACACTATCATGGACCAATTGAAATTAATATATCAATAGATATGTTAATGATTGGTTGCTAACATAAGGATTGAACAAAAAGATTGTTTTTTATTGGTCATATTTGCCGCTCAAAAATCGTTTGAAAAATATCTATCGATTTAGCATAGACATGTATATCGGTATCGGAGCGGGATTTGTATTTCTCTCAATTTGTTGTGAATTTGTGTTGTCGCCGATATTTCGTGTGAAACTGAAAAAGTCATTACTATTGATGCAATCACGTGCACTTACCAGTTTACATTTTTATAAAATAAACTTTACATTGTTGCATATTCAAGAAAAAAACATTTGTGTCATCTTCTAATTCATATTATTCATTTGTGTAACGATGCTACGCTTAGGCCTAAATGGGTTTGTAACTTTAAAAAAAGTTATTTTACTTTGTATATTTTTAAGGAAATTGTTATTTTTAAATACCATATAGTTTCAGAGCTCCGGTCTTCTATTTTGCATTGTAAATAAAGGATCGGATGCATTTCCTTTTTATAAACATTATGAAGAATAATTTTTTGATGGATCTGTTTTTTTAAAGCGTTTATGACTACAGTGTTAAGCATGGAAGCATGTTTAGATACAAATGTTTTTAACATCACATTACGTTCAGACTGATATTAGAGCACTTCTTCAATTATTATTCGGCAGCAGCATCTTCTATTTGTTATATCAAAGTATTAAAGTTCGTTATAAACGCGATGCAAATTTCAATATCCACTATTAAAAACTTATATTTGCACCTAAATTTTTTTTTTGAAAATTTTTTTCATTCTTTTTTTCTACATGATTACAACTGTGCGAATAACTTAATTTCTGAGAGTTTCTGTGATTTATTTATAAAAATTTATGAATGAAAATTTTTCTCCTTTTGTTTAAAACTTTTATTGAACTATTGTTAATAATTTATACTAGTGTGACATTAATTATTTTAATATTCTCTTTTTATTATTGTATGGATAGATAAACATTGTACATGACTTGTTTATTATACTGATTCCTGTAATATTTAAAAAAGTCATTATAGATTTATTTTTATTCCTTAAAATAAATCTAAGACTCTTTGCTTATCTTGACTTATAATTAATTTTATATAACATGGATATGAAAAGAAATCATCACTCAGATTTGCAAGTCATATTCAATGTACAATTGCAAAGGATTAACATTTTGATACATATTATTGTTAATGGTCATAAAATTAAGTGTATTATTTTTAAGTAAATATATTTTTTTTTAATATCACAATTTTGTAGGTGATAAAGTTAAATTGCAAAATTCCAGTTCAGTGGAATGTTTGTATTAGGTAGGTGATATCTATACTTTAAGGTAAATAAACATAATAATAAATAATTATTGGTCTAATGTAATAACGATTTTCTGATTTCCTATTAGATTGACATTTTAATCTTGTGAATATAACTCCTTTCTACATTGAAATTAGAGATGTAAATGATATCTTAAATATAAGTATAAGCAGTTAGGGATATTGTATTCCTAAGTTAATTATAAATAATTGTTTTGAGCCTCACGGTTTAAAACTTATTTGGTTCTGGAATCAGTGTGTTGAATATCATTGGTTATCTTTTAAAAAATTGTAATTTTTCATATGCTTTTTCAAATGTTGTTTAATAATGAAATCTGTTCATTGCAATAATAAAATCATTATTTAAAAATTATGCAATAATAATAATTAAAAAATTGAGCATCGATTAAATAATAATTAAGAAATGTTAAAGATCAATTTTATACAATAATATTTTCTGAAATTATAATGAAAAAATGCCAAAATCATGAGTCGTACAGGAGAATAAATTCATTGCAATGATAGCACCAAGCTATTACATTTTTTAAGATAAGTTTCTAAATGTGTCAACTTTCTAAAATTTCTCATTATATTAATTGGGGAGGGATTTGATTGATTTGTCTAGAATATTTTTTCAACTTGATCAGAATTTGATTCTCCTTTTTATGAAATCATGTAATTTTTATGCTATTAAAATTTCCTCAAGAAATTACATTTTTAATTTACAAAGTATATGTGTCTAATTTAACAGTTCTAGATCAAACACTCTGTCCTGTAGAATGGAAAAACATATATGTATCCTCCATTACTATTAGTAGATACACCTGTCTCAGATATCATTTTAAGCCATAAGTTCCTGTTATCTTCCATACTTTTTCTAATATTCGCTATGAAATTTTTTATCTCATCAAATGTGTTTTTAGGTATTTAATTTTGAAAGCTGAACTAAAATTATATGAACAAGGCATAATTCTCTCTATTATTGGTACTTGCGTATTAACAATATACCAGTGATTAAGTTTTCATGTTAATGCATTGATTATGTTCAACTTTGATGTGCAGTTAAACCTGAAGTTTGCCACTGGCATCGAGTTAAGACAAATGTTTATTGTGTGGTTAATACATGAATATCAGTATTTCTGTGTTTTGAGAATGTGAATCTTGATTTGGTTTCTTTTATAAGATAACAGCAGTTTTTGCATTGATTCTTGCTTTAATAATGGATTTGACTTGGATTATAATAGGTGAAAATCCCCCAATAAATTTCTATAATCTTTATATATCCTCTAGTTAATAGATGCCTTGCTATATGTGAATTTTAAATATATAATAAAAGAATTGTAATATTATGGATTATTTTCGATATTCAAGGATAAATCATTCAGATTTTTAATGCAAGGTTTAGCTGATATTATTTTTCAATTAGTATTTAGTTTATTAAATTTTATTAAAACTTTTCATTCATTAGAAATGCTTACTGGAAATTAATAACTATATTATACTTGCAGACCAAAGCAAATTTTCAGGATTTAGTGATTAGTGCAGTGACATTCAGATTTTCATCTGAAACAAAACATGTAAGTTTATTTACTTCTTTATTCAGCAGTAATTATTTTTTGTTGTTATTTTTGCTTACTTTCATGAGTATTTTACTTTTTTTTTTTTTTTTCAGATTTTGCAATTGGACTTTATGAGTTGATACGACCTTTGATTTTTTTGTTTAAAAAATTCTGATATGGCAAAAGTAATAGGTAAGCCTATATTTGTAATATTGTCTATAATAAAAGTTCAGTAATTTGATTTTTTTTAATGAATAAAGAAATACTTTTGTTAATATTTAAAAAAAAAAGAAGAAGAAGAAAACGAATTTTAAATCTGCATACTTGTAAAATTTACTTTTACTCATTACAGGGCTTTGATGTATATCATCATTCCTTTCTGTATTAGAATTTATGTCCTTTTCATTCAGAAAATTATCCTTTCTGTCATCCTTAAAACAATACTTACAAAAGGTTAGAACTGTCTCGAGATAAAATCTTTGATGTCCTTTACTCATTGTGCAACTGTTACTAAATCTACTTTTTAAAAATCTTCATGTTTCATTGTAGCTTTAGTTTTCCATTAAGATCTAGGCTTTCCTTAAATAGCTTATTTAAATGAACATTTTTGTTATTTGGTAGAGAGCCTTGATCCCAAAGCAATGTGAGTGATTTATTAAATGCAGTGTCTTTTCTTCACCTCCATGCTTGCAATTGTAATATCTTTAATTCATGGTATGAAACATTAATCTATGACCTTTTTTTTATTTTAGCATTGCTGCTAAATGAAGTAATTTTTCTTCCACTCTCAGATTTGTTTTTCATTCACAGAGAAATGAGTGTAATTTTCAGTAAACATGATCGTGTACAACATAAAATCTGCTGCATAAAAATTTATTTCTCTGCATACTTCAAACAAAAATTAAAATGGCACAGATAACTACAGATCATATACAAGGCAGCAAATGAATGGAAAGAAATGGGCCAACTTCTGATGGGGTTACCATAACTAAAGCTGTTGCTGACATTTCACTTTACAGCATTATGAGTTTTAAAAAAATTTGCCCATTTTTCTCTGCTTTGCAAATTCTCATGACAACATTTTTGAATATTTCAAAAATTATCTTTTATCCCCATTTTTACTTAAATAGGGTTCTTGAATTTTATGTAAATTTTTGAATGCAAAAATACATTTTTGTTTTTATATAGGTCTGTTTATATTAGGTAGTCTAGAAAATTAAATCTCAAGAATGCATGACTGATAAATTATAAAATTATTATTATAGTTATTTTTGCCTGGAAAGTATTGTCGCAAATCATAAAAATATTTTTCGAAAGACTTTAAAATTAATGAAAAGAATTAGTTGGTATTATTTAAAGGTAGTTTTTCAGATTTTAAGTTCGCAAAAATAATTTTTGTGATATTATATTTTTCAAAGAAAATGTGAGGAAATGTCCAAATCTTGTTTAATTTTTAATTAGCTGATATTTTACTTAACTTCTGTATTCTGAAAAATAGACAATGATTTTTTTTTCTGTAAGTTTGTGTGTATATTTAACATTAGGAAATAGTTTTTGTGCTATTGAGCCTTGAAAGAATTTACAGTCTTTGAAAAATAGCCATGATTCTGTATATTCTTGTGATTAAAAGGGAATTTAAATATGACTTTTGATATTGTTTTCAGTGAATAGAAGCAATGATCATTGGAGAGGAAAATGATGCAACTTTACTACTAAGAATACAAAACAACAACAAAAAAAAGTCCTAAAATGCATGCTTGTGATGTTTTAACAGTCCAAAAAAGAGATTTCCTATTTTTGGGAATATGCTGGAACCAAAACTGAAGAATTGATCAGAAGCGGTTTAAAACAGTTACCAATATTGCGTCTCTATAGAGGTGGGGAAACCATTGCAGGTGCTAAGTTAAAAATATTTTCAAGTTGGTTGAAAATAATTTTATGAATGCAGTCAAAATAAAATTATTTTATATTATATGATTTCTTATGATATATCAAACTCCATTTACATACAAATACGAAAACCTGTAATAAAATTTTAATGAAAAATTTTAGAACATTTAGTTTGATACAACTTTTGTGTAGTTATAATTTGAAGAAAATATGTTTCAATAATTATTTTTGAGTAGTAATGTTACAATTTCTAGAATTCATGCAGAATGAATGAAATATTCATTCTGTCTATAAAAATAATTATCTCCAGAAAAAAAAAATTAAAGAGCCTTTATTTTTCAGCTTTGAAAATCAATTCCAATAACAACTGGAATTTTTCAATATAGAAACTATTTTTTAAAATATAATTTATATAAATAATAGTGCTAGAGTAAAAGCCCTTCTAAGCTGCATGTGGTTTAATCATCTGTTCAATTATAATAATCTTACCCACTATAGGCAAAAAAAAAAAAAAAAAAAAAATGGAAATTTCTTGAAAACCAATTTGGTGGAAAATAGAGAATTTAGGGGAAATCTTTTACTTTAAGGGGATTATTTGTTTTTCTGTAATCAGTTCTGTTTTTACCTACTCCATTTTATAGTTCATTTTCAGATTTATTTTATGTATTTGAATGAATTTTTAAAAACTATAAAATTAATAGCAGAATGATTGTAGAATTTCAAAATAGCATTGTAGGACCCATTCGGAAATGGGATCATAATTAAATGATTCCTATTGTAATTCATTCATTGTTTGACTTTACAGATAGTTTAGAATGTGGAAAATGTGGTGAGATCTTCCATCAGTTGGAGGTGTTCATTAAACACAAAATGTCCAATTGCACAGCAAAAGAGGATGAGGAGGAAGATTCTGATGCAAAAACAAAAAAGCCAGGTATTTCTTTTTGAAAAGTCGTTGCATGCAACTTTTACCAGTTACTCGTCTCTATAATTCAATCAATGCATTTAATTTCTTGTGCTACTTGGGGAAGGAATTATGTTTAGTTATCTTTTATATGTCATCCTGTAATGAATGATAAAAAATTAAATTCAAAAGAATCAAAAGTTTTTGAAATTTTAAACTGGCATGCACTGTTTTGTTTATTAGATAGAGGTCTAGTTTTAGTTGACAGCATAATGTAAAACTCCCTTTTCTCAAGGAGATTGCTTCTTAGCTGCAATCACCTGAGTTTTGAAATCACGTTTGTCATTCCTTTGGACCAAACAGTAGGTTCCAGGATCTCCTTTCAGTTGCAAATAGTATCTCATATATGTTTCATGTGGCAAGGACATATGTGAATATGTTATATAAAAATATCCATATATATTTTATAAATAATAAAGTTGAAGGGAAGATTCTAATATAATTATATTGTGTGGGTCATTAAAATTCAAAGAAATGCAGATCGATTTTTTTTACCATTTCTTTTTAGTATAATAAGCTTTTTTATTTCCTGTCTTTATAATTCATTGAAAATATGTGGATCAAGTAGCTAACCAATTAAGAATCATCTGAGAAGTCAGGAAAAATCAGTGAAATTCATTATAAAGCTGGAATTTTTTTTTATTGTAATTTTTATCGAACATGATAATTTGCTGGTATTGTTCATAAGTAGAACAAAACATTGTTGACAACTAATGAAAATGAACTGATATTCTAAAACAGACAATGGAAGAGAAAAATTCGCCACATACCTAATTTATTGCATATTTATATAAGTATATAATATTTTCACCGAAAGTTTTTTTCAGAATGACCAATTATCGATATAATTAGCGAAAATGGCTTTGCGCACAATGGGAAAATTCAACCAAACTAAAGCACAGCTCCTGTTTCTGTTATGATTTGAAGCTTTAATCATTCTCTTTTATTTAAAAATATATGTGAAGCTATCCCCCTCCCTATTTCTTCCCTCAAATGTCAAATCGATCATATTGCATGTTACGATAGTGAAAGTATGAATCTTGGGTATTAATATTCAAAACTGGTTGTGAAATTTTAACCTATTATTATAATTCCAAAACAGTTTATTTTAACTGAATAAGTATTTTACAATAATTGTTTTTTCCACTCTTGGAGATCTTTTTGTTGAATTATGAAGTATCAAACATTATTTCCATAAAACTTTTTATATATATATATTATGAACACAAATTACTAAATTCTTCATATGAATGGATGCCATGAAATGGGCAATTATTGCTAATATTTTCTTTTAATGTTTTTGAGTGTGTGTGTTAGTTTAAAATTCCCCATACATTCAACAAAATGCTTTATAATTTTAAAATAATATTAAGCACAAGAAATGAATTTGTTACATTATAGGTGCACATGCCTCTTGTAAGTCTTGACCATGTTTCAATGATTAAAGAGAATATAATAACACAGCATTGTTCTGAAGATATTAGAAATGTCCGAAAAATAACCGGGAAATGTCTTATAAAAAAAACCTTAAAAGGTGAAGGAACTTCAAACAGTAGAAACGTTAGCCACCCTATGAATTATTCTTGGCCACTTGCAAATAAATAATTATTGAAAGTAGTAAATGTGATATATGAGCAAAATTTTATAAGATGTTTGTAGATTACATCTGTTAAATATTTTTTTCATGCCCCGTGACTTATCTAAAATTAGATATGCATCCTAATCTTGCCCTTTTTATGAGTATCCATTTGAACTAATATGCTTATAATGGTTCACTAGTCCACCTAAAAAATTATTATTTATAAAATTTTAATTTTAGTTAGATAGCAAATGTAGATTTCTAAAACATAAATTCAGATATGAAAATAATTCTTTATTACCATGATATTACTTAAATCAAAGATTCCCATATTTATATGTAACTTCAGCCCATTTACAAGAAAAAGAAATTCCAGTGTTCTTTTCTATTATAATTGAGTAATCATGTATGAGGAAATATTGATGTAAAATATCTATATTTATTCGTTTTATCCGGGTTTTTTTTTAAACTTTATTTTAAGTGTTGCAAAATAGAAATAAAAACAACCATCAAAGAAGTTAAAAAAAAATGTTAAAAATTTAAAAATAAGCATAAAATCAATTAGATAAAAAATATATATAATTATGAGATGATTGAGGCTGGGAAAGTTTAACAATTTGATAATGTCAGTTTCAAATTTCATTAACATTCGGTGCAAATGACCCTGTTCATTGATGTGTCATCTCTTTCTTCTTTTAGAAAGTAATTAATCTATTGAACTGAGCCCACGCTCAGCCAAATACAATGAAAGAAAAAAAAAATTAAGTTTCAGTACTTTAACTTGCAATCCAGGGTGGAAAGGTGCTATTGTTTTTAGAAACCATAACTCCTGGTATCCATTTCTGAATTTTGTCTTTGGTTCTTTATTTGTTGTGAACTCTGCAATCTTCTCATCTAAATTTGATGATTCTGTCGTAACTGTTTTTATGAAAGGTTTTTAAATTAAACAGTATATTTGTGTAACCACAGTTAATATGAAAACCCAGTAGTTCAGATATGTTATATTAATTTCCTAAATAGGTAGGTAGCTGCAGTCACTCCTTTTGATTGTCTTAATGCCTCCTATTTGTCTCTTGACCCATCAGTGCAAGGCACTGGCTTAAATGTACTGCAAGAAAAGTAACTATATTCCACGAATAATATTATTACTTTCCTAATGTAACATGCATAACATTGTAATAGTAAAAAAAAAAAAAAAAAAAAAAAAAAAAATTATGAATTTCTACATTATAGACCTTGCCAAACTGGTGAGTGAATTTTAAATATACCTGTCTTTGTAATTGATAATTAAAAAAACAGAACAAGCTTTGTGAAGGGAATTTGGTGTATCTGACTAGGTGGGAGGAAAGATTTATAAACAAATACTGCAGATTTTGCATTTTAGGAAAAGTGAGGCCACAGAAATTCTTTTCGTCCATAGGATTGTGAAAATTAGAACTGAGAAATTATGAATGGGATAAATAAAATTTTCTATATTATTATGCTATTAAAATTGTAGATCTAAATCACAATGTTTACAATTTGACAAAAGGAAGATGTTCAAATTGCATGCTCAGTGTTCTTCATTATATTTTGAAGCATAATATGTTTGATATGATTCTTATTTAGTTTGCAAGCTTAGATTGGATTCTTATTAAATATGTTTGCAATCACTTGCTGATTTCCCTCCCCCTCCCTGCTGTATCTTGTCTTGTATATTATCAAGTTTGTGGAAATATACCAAATATTCTTTATTTAATATCCTAATAAATGTCACGAATTAAAAAATATTTTCTTCCAGTTAAAAAAAGTGAAGGAAGCATGAAAGGTGTCAGCAGATTGAGTAAAGGCATCGAAAAAGCTAAGAACATGAACCGAGTGAGCCCAAAATTCTTACCCAAGAAATCCAAATTAATGATGCTTGAATCAGAATCTCCAAAGCTCAAGGGTGTCACTGGATACTTGTGGAAAGTGAGTTTTCAAATGAAGGTTTTGCATTTTCTTATAAAATCTGTAATGTGCATCTGTTGACAAGTAGCTAATGTTTTTTTTAATCAATATTTACATGCCTATTTGTTGTTTGTATCAATTAGGAACCTAATTGTATATTTGTATATAGGGTTCAATCATGTTTCATGGGGAAAAGATGGAATACCTTACAATAAACATTTTTTCCATAAAAATGAAGGAATTTTAGTGACATGATGAAGAACTTAAATGAGATATAGGCTTGAGTATTAAGTGCCTATTTAGAGTAGTTATTTCTTCACATTAAATAAAATTGTTCACTAAAAGTAGTATATGTATGTCAGCATTAATAAATAGACATACATTTTTTTTAAATGTCAAGTATTTTTAGTCTTCCTAGATATTTTGACAAATAAGCCCTTTACACAGCCCAACCAAAATTTTATGCTAAGTTTTTTACAGAGGCTTCCAAACTTGGATTATTGTTGATGGATATAATGTTAGGTATAATTGAAAGCTTTGTTATGAAGATATAGTTGTCATGGTTGCTGTTAATTAATGTATTTTCTTCATAATATTATATTTTGTATTTTTGTAACTTATTACTTGCGTCTGTACTCTATGACAATAAATGTTTGCCGCAGTGTATACTACTATCTGTGAAAATTTTGCCCACGATTTCTCTCTCACCACATATATTCAGTGTTAAAATGCAACTTGTTTGAAATTGGTTAGACTTTCTTCTTTATTGACATTTATTGTTATTCAAAATTTAAGTGAAAATTTCTGATTCCTCTGAACTCTTTCTGCTTATCATCAAGCATGTGCATGTACGTGCGAGTGAGTGATCGAAAAAATGGAACTTTTGGAATTTCAATTTATTCCACCACAGCAGTCATGTACAGAGAAAAAGTGTAAGAGATGTATCAATCTATATTGCAGCACAAGAGCAAAAAAAGACAAATGTTTCCCTTCAGTGATTTTTCTTCTGATAGGGATTTCTTTGCCATCTATAGACATTGAAAAGGAATTTTTAGGTATCTTTAAAGGAATGTTGTAAGCTTTAGGGATTTTTCATCCCTTTACTAGGAGAATGAGAAAATGATTAAGCCAGCAATTTTCTGGAACATGTGTTAAAAATAATTAAATAAAGAGTGGAAATTGGATCAGGAAATAAGAGAAGTTTTAGAATGTTAATATAGGCTAAATTAAAATAAAAATTATTAAATTAATTAGGAAAGATTAAGAGATCATTACATATATATATTATTTAAATTTTCTTAAAAACTATGAAACGGATATTAAAGGTTTAATTGTGTATGTCAAAAAGAAATGTTTATCAAATGAAACAGTCTATTTCTAAAAGCTGGAAGTTAGACACTTTTGATTATTAATATTTTTTACACCATTCTATTTCCATCAGATATTGGCGTAGCTATAAAATTGCAGATAAAAATGAAAATTAATTTGTAATGTAGAAAGAATTGTAGCTGTCAAAATATTGATTTTCAAGCTTTATCCCTTTCCCTAAGTTCAAAAAACATTTTTAGAATTATTATCTCTGGTCAAAAATTGGAAGATTTATTAAGAAGAAATTTCACTAACAGTCTTGATACTAAAACTAGTTTGTCATCAAATTTTGGAAAAATTCTATTTATAGAAAGTCTGATTCTTTGTATGATAACTGCAAAACATAAATAAAAAAAAGAGGAAATATGGCTTTGTTTTATCTCTGAAATTGTAGTATCTTTCATATTTTGTCTACCAAATTTGTCAGATGTTTGATTATTGGTGATAGTATTTCAGAATTGTATAAAGCTTAAGAAATAAAATTCGAAATGTGATCATAATATTACAATTATGAAATGCTGTCAGATAATAGAGCCAATCTGCTACAAAGAGGATGCTCAAATGCATAATTGCTTCTCTTTTTTGTACCCTGAACACAATATATTATTTATGTAAAAGTCGAGATATAGTACTCTTCTTTGTTACAAAGATTTTAATACAGGCTTTGAGATTATTTTTATTTTTTTAGAAACGTCTCCTGCAAGAGCAGCAAAAGCAGCTAATGCGGGCTAAGCGCAAGTCCATGATGTCTGAGGAAGAACCTTTTGATCCAGTGGGAGATTCCTCTGACTCTGATTCCAGCCTCATAGGAGAGCGATGTGGACAATGCTCTGGATGTCTTATGGAAGAAGATTGTATGGAGTGTGAAGTATGTCTGGTGAGTTTAATTAATTATTTTATTGGAAGCTTGAAACTATAAAGATAAATTTTGGTGTATAATCTTTGCACAAAAATTGTTGGTTTTCTATTTTTCCTTATGGGAAATTCATCTGTTTGCCTGTTGGTATGCATCTGAACATGGTAATTAAAATTTTTAATTTTATCCCTTTTATGTGCTAATATTTCAGGTACATTTAATGTTATTCTGTATCAAAATATATAAATTAGATATAAAATATTGAATTTTGCTGTCTATAATATAATTGACCACTGCTGTCAGTAATATTGAATGGGGAGTCAAAAAATATATATCTGCCCATTTGGTCTGCTTCACTATCAGATGTGAAATGTAGCTTCTGTTTTGGCATGTAGAAACTGAAACAAGTGTTTTTATTATTTTATGTTTAAAATTATGAATTGATCAACATTCAAATAAAGATAGGCATATGTAAAGATTAAATAGGGGTCATAAAAGTATTATTTCTTAAGCATTCCTCAAATTATCACAAGATTTTCTGCTACAGCTTTCATTAATTAATCTGTGACAATCATTATTAACAAAATAACAACCCATCTAGGTGTGGGTACCTCTCAAAAATTAAATATTTTTATTCAAAAAAAAATTGTGCATTCAAATGGAATGGATAAATTTTCTTTTGTCCTGTTGAAAATTGCATTTGTATCAGTACAACTGTGTTTCTAAAGGAACAAACAAATATCTTTCAGGATTCTAAAACTAGGTTGTTGTTTTTTTAACACTTGTGATTTGCCAAAGGGTAGAAGGATGAGTTTTTATTTTGCTCCTAATTCCCCAAATAATCTGAGTTCACCCTGTTGCTAAGTACAAACATTTCCTTTTTATATTTTCTCTCCTCCTCCTCCCCCCCTTCCCCCACACACTTCTCTTGCTCTCCCTCCCTCTTTGCTACCTTCTGATGTATGCACAAAAGCACAGAGGGTTTCAGTGTCTGAGAATGAGCATTATAAAGAGTAATTCTTTAAATATTTTGTGAAAAAACTATGTATATTTATATTAAAAGCTATGTTCGCTGAGGAGAGGAATCCATTTTTTTCTCTTAGAAAATAGTGCATGTCAAATGGTAACAAACATTAACTGAACTTAAAAAGTTCAAATTTGCCAATGATATACTGAAATTTAAAATGTAATATTGTAATTATATAAATTGTTGCTGGGTTCGTACCTCCCATCTTACCATCTCAAATAATTTGTCCCTATTTTATAGCGAAAGATGGAAGACCCAGATGTTGATGATTTGTGCATCATGAGGGAATGTACTGCAGAAGCTGTAAGAATTTATTATTATTATAATTTTTAAAATAGGTATGGTGGGAGATTTTTGTATTATTTTATGAATTTGATTTATAAACTTTTCTCTAGGATGGTGAAGTATACAAAGTAGAAAAAATTGTTGCAAAACGATTTCGACATGGGCGTTTTGAATACCTCATTAAATGGAAAGGATATTCTAGGTAGGTTTTTGTGGAATTACATTTTTTCTCTTAATCTTACAGCACTTAAATTGATACGGACATGACATATTTTCAAAGAAATGCATTCATGCATGCATGCAAGAAATGCATGTTTCGGCATTTTAAAAAATGCATTTTATTATTCTTGAGATCAAATAATTTTCCTTTATGTAATAATTCTTCAATATGTTTTAATATCTCAGGCACTTTTTTATATGAATATACTCAATTCATTGTTCATTTAATCATACTTATTTTACGTCTTACTTCGACTTCTTACTACTGCTTTCCTCAATGTGTATAGGTTTTGCAAAATGAATTTTTTGTTCCAAGCCTTTGTTTTATCTGAAAGTAATTTTCTATATTAACTAGATACTTTATTAATTTCTATTCTGATGCTAGGCTTCCTGAAGCATTTTATTTCATACATACAATGAGAAAAGTTTGTAATTCACAAAAAAAAAAAAAATTAAAAAATAAACTGACCTTATGATTTCAATAAACCTTCTCACTGTATAAAGCTATCTTTCAAAAATTACAATTTTTGCTTTGCTAAATTAAATTGCCCTCTTGAAACAAGGTGTGTAGCGTCATGATAAGTGTTTTAATTTGAAAACCAGTTTTAAGCACCTTAAAAATGCTTAATTCTTTAATACAGTCCTTAAAAAAAAATTAATTTTCTCAATTCAAAAAAAAAAATTAATTTTTGCTTAATTTTCTCAAAAAGGGCAAAGACAACATTTCCCTCCCCCCATATGTTGAATACAATAATTCAAAAACATAGTTGTTAAGGCTTGTTTATCAGACATCTCAAGAAAGAATACCAAGAAAAGGGAAAATTCAGACAAGGAATCCAGTATGAAATAGATCCAGGGATTCCCACACATATTAAGCTAATGCTTTATGAGCCTTCCCTCTTCCCTACTGCCTTCAAAAAAATATTTCAAGTGGCTTTTTCCTCCAACTTCCTGAATTTGTTTCCATTATTTATAGACACTAGCAGTTATTAAGGTATTTTCATTTCTTTTGCCTTTCTGCAAATTTTTTAAATCTAAAGTGAGATTATTATTTTTTTTTTTTTACTGTAAATTAAAAAGCAAGTTTTTATTAAATTTTCGGAATGCTAAATGTTAAAAAAAAATGCCTTTACTAAACTTTAAAAATAAAAAAATAAGAATTTTTTTATATAATCTGTCTGTTTCTATTGAAAAATGATCTGAAGGCACATTTAGAATATGGCTTTGTTCCATTGACAATTTTATGGCAGTTTTACCAATTTTATGATAAGAGCCATTCTGGAATGCTTAGTTCTTAGCTTTAGAAGACTTCAACTAAAATTTCAAAATTCTGCAAGTTACTGCAGGAGGAAATTTAAACTTTCATCCCAGCCATGCTGAATCTTATTCATCGCTGCATATATAAAAATCAAATACATAAGTTTTAGTCATGCTATGCTTCTTCTATGTTTTTATTGACATTTTCAGAAATAGTGTATCCCTTTGAATAAACTCTTTGTTATTTTAAGAAATAAAGAAAAAATTATCATATATCTTTATTGTTAATTTTATAAAAGTTGTCTAAATTTTTTTAATGTTGATAGTTTCTTCATTCTTACAGTCCTTTATTATTTTTATCAGAACCAAAAAGACATAATTTGTTTTGCAATTGAAGACATTGTGAAAATACAGTAATAAATGCTGAAATTTTAAAGAATGTTGTTAAAATTAATTATAAAAGTTAATAAAAACTATGCATTATTATTATAAAACAAAATATGCATAGAACACAGGTGTGTGTTTTTATGCATACATGTACAAAAACGTTCATTTTTGGCAAAGGTGCTTAAAAGTACTTAATTTTTGCTGTAGTTTCTCACTGTGCATTTTATGAAAATTTCTAGAATTTTTGAAATAGCATCATCCTCTATTTAAATAGAATATTTATAGTTAAAGTTTAAAATGCTGCAAATTAAGGACTATTGGTTAGAAAAGTTTAAACACTTCGTTTGGTAAAAGATTTTTTAAAAAAATCCTTCAAAAACAGCAGAATCGTATTGAATGCTTCTCTAGGAGATCATTGGTATATGTCTTAAAATATTGTATGGTTATATGTCTTTTGCTAATTCACATAGACTGCTGTCTGTCCTTGTGTATTAATTCATTTTCTTACATTAAAATTGTTGTTTTCCTTGCAAATCATTGTTCCTCTTTAGTTGACAACATTTCCATGTTTGGTAAGTTTTTCTAAATTGATTTTATCTCTATGGGTTTTCAATTTAATGACTCTTACAGCTCTGTTAATAAGTTTTTAATGTAATCCCCGTTGCCTTTCATCAAACATAAATCCCATTTTTCAAGTAAAATTTCACTTCATCCTGACCATTGATTCTTACTAATTGCAACTTTAATTATAATTATATATTTATTTTATGGCATAAAAGTAATTAATTATTTGTTTCTTAGAGAGTTATTGATATGTAATTTAACATACTATTTTAGTGCTGAGAATACTTGGGAACCTAAGGAGAATATCCTAAGTCCTGCTCTTTTAGAGGATTTTGAAAGAAAACAGAGAATGATGTCAAAGCGTTCACCACAAAACATGCATGGAATGCCAAGGAAGAGGAAAAAGTTTTATTATACAGTATGTCAACTCGTCTTTTTTTTTTGCTTCAATTCTTGCTTTTAAAAAATTTGCTTGGAATCATAAAATTTTATCACATGAGCAATATTCAGTCATTTATAGTGTGATTACTTCTTACCTAATACTAATAAAAAGTATTCTAATTTTTATATTCACTTTTCAAGGAATCCAGTGATGACTCTAGTCATGATGAAACACGTGCTTCCAGAATGTTTTCTCCGGCAACAGCTTTGGATGCCCAACGAGGCCGTTCCAGCAAGAAGGCTGCCATGAACTTCATCAAGACTGTATGCAAAAAAGGGAGGCGTCCCAGTCCAGAAGTTCTCCATGTTCCAACATTATCATCTGATTCTGAGTCAAGGTCGCCTTCTCCAGAATTATCTAAAAAAAAGATAATTATTGAAGTACCTGACCCTAAAGAGAAGGGAAAATATATACGAGTAAAAGGTGAAGCTAGGAAGATAAAATTTCTTAAAGATTGTGATCTACAACCTGTTGTGGATCTTGGTAAACCTGTTCCAAATAATGATGAGGACATACAAGCTTTAGTCTTTGAGGATATTGTTCAAAGGCGGGTTGCTAAATTGAGGGAAAAGGAGATGCAGAAACGAATTGGAGAAGCAAAACAGAAGCCAACTGGTCTTCACAAGGCTCGAGGCAATGAATTTTCTCCAAAAATTTTTACCCCTGTTAAGACAATTTCTTCTAAAGCTGGGGAGACCAAATTTGGTAAATTGCTTGAATATGGTACTGAAAAGAAAAAGCGTATCGGCTACCAGCAGAAAATTGAGAGTCTAATGGAAAAGAATGCTGAAGACATGGAGACAACATTAGATGACTTTGACGATAGTGGAGATTTCAAAACTCTAGCAGAATTGAGGGAAAGTCTTCGACAGAATGCAAAGAAGGAAGAGAAGACTATTGCCAAACCAAAGGTATCGTCTCCTACACCTAAGGCAGGTGCCAGGAAGAACTTCCCCAGGCCTCTGAAACCAAAGGGAGCCCTTTCAACCCAGCCATCCACTCAGAACATAGGAGGAGTTTCTAACCCAGTAGTTGGTGTTAAAGGAAAAGATTCAACAAATGAAAGAGTGTTTGTAGTTATGCCTGATGGGAGTATGGTGGAAGTAAGCACTGCTAAAACAGATTCTAATGTACCAAAGGCACCTGTGGAAACAACTCAGAAGAAGATATTGCCCAAGGAAAAAACCAAAGCAGTCAGCAAATCTGTGGTGAGTGTTGGATTTTCTATATCAAATATTTCATTTATGAAGAAGAAAAAATTAATCTATTCTTGTATATCTTTCCTTTTTATCTATTTTATAAAACTAATATTTTGTTTAAGTTTTAATGTTCATATTTAATATAATACAGAGAGCATATAATTTTTTTTTACAATGTGTCGAACATTTTATTGTGTAGCCTACAAGTTGGCAAAAGATTTTTTTTACCAGAATATATGAACTATTTGAGACTTAACACATTGTCATAAATTCCTGAAATGAAAGGTGGAATTATTTAGATTTCAAATTTACTCTGCTTGAATTTGATATACCACACAATTAGTGCCATTATATTTGCTAGTTACTTCTTAAAAAATTTTAAAGTGAGAAGATACTCTGTGTTATATTCTGTGTTGTTCTATTGTCAGTTTAATGATTTTTTCCAAATGTATTGTTGAAAGAGAATGTATTTTGGAGAGAAATACAGCTTTAATTATTATGCATTTGTTAGCACTTGGGGTACTTTTACATTAATGTGTGCTGGAATTGAATTAGTTGCTGGAAATTGAACTCAGGGGACCGATGATGCATATGTGCATTTTAAACTGGAAAGATTTTTAAAGGTCGCTACATGGCTCCCTGTGTCCATTACTTTTGAAATTAACATAGTTTAGTATCCTGGCCTTCAGTTAGCTTATATTCTGCCTCACTTTGGTATTTTATTCATCAGCTGTTGAGGGGTGGTGGTGTATAACCATAATGTAAATAAACAGAGCTGGGTTCTTTAACTTTCCATGTGATAGAAACATTCTTGTGTTTCTGTTCTTCTCAATTTTATTTATTACTAATCGCCTTTGGCAACCAGCCGGTTCGCCAATAATGCACATTAAAATTTTAATAATTAAATATTTTATAGAACTTCCATTTTAATTGCTTCGTCATTAAAATATTTTAAAACATCAAATTTTAATATAGTCATATAATTCACTCATAATATTATAAAGGCCTTCAGCCATAACATAATATGTATCTCCCTAATTTTCTATTAGCTCCTGCAGAATTTATGCTTTAAATTAAAGTGGAAATGATTAAACTGCAATAAATATATAATATATATATATATATATATTACTGAAACGAAGCATTTTTTTAAAAAATATGAGTACTGAAAACAGAGTCGCTGAGTATTTAAACCTTATGGGCACTAAAGAATATTTTTCTTAATTTATATAATATCTCAAGAAGTTTTCAACAAAATTTTCTCAGATTTATCATGAACAGATCGATTAATTAACAATGTTTAGTTTTAAATGCATCAAACACTAAAAAAATAAACAGAATCATTTGAAATAATTTGTTGAAAACATAATAAGCCTTCAAAACCAAGTCCGTATCCGTTGTCAACAATCAGAACACAATGTGCATGTGTGAATTTTCAATGTCAATTATGGTAACACAAATGCGTGAATTTTCTACGCCAGTTGGGGTAACACTGCAGATTAGAAATTTTTATTTTGCTTTATTCTGTTTTATTTTAATTCAAAAGTACCTCAGAATGAATCTGAAAGATTGATTAATTAACAGTTTAACTTTAAATGCATCAAACCTTAAGAAAATAAACAGAACCTTTGAAATAATCTGCCGAAAATTTCTTAAGCCTATCCTCTTTCGCGTGGGAAATAAAAACTGAAGCCTTACTCATTTGATGGTGGGGAATGAAAATATTTTTTGGTGGGAAAGTTAGTTTTTAATTAATAATTTAAATTCTAATTAAAAATTCAAAAAAGGGGATCCCAGGTGCACATTCTTGACCTCCAAGGTATGCATGTGCCAAATTTGGTAGCTGTAGGTCAAACGGTCTAGTCTGTAGAGCACCAACACACACACTCAATCACATTGAGCTTTATATAAGTATAGATTATTTTTATTTTATTTATGCTACTGTGCAGGATCTTATCAGTTCTGTTGCATTTAGTATAACATTCAGATGTATTATGTATACTTCCTTTTTTTATTTCGGAATGCCTTGAAATCAATTTGTTATGGTAATAAAATGTTATTTATTTGAGGAAGAAAGTTGCATGAATAAAGCAATTAGGGGCACAATAGAGTGGAACAAAAAAAAAACTTTACATTTTTTTAATTTGTAATAGTGCAGAAAAGTTGTCTTTTGGTGTGCATAAGATAAATTAAAAATATTGAAGTGCCACAAGGACGTTAGTTTCATAAAATTGAAATCTTTGTTAAATATTTTTTAAGAAATAATCAACTTTTAATTTTTAATTCGTAATAGCACCGAATATTTGCCTTTTAGGTTAGATAAGATAAATTAAAAATATAAAAAAATATTGGAGTGCATCTTGAGGTGCCGCAAGGATGTGAATGTTTCATAAAAAATATACTTTTGGGGACTTTTTCAAAGGGTTTATCTTTGTCTTGATTATGAAATAAAATCTTTAGATAGGCATTATAATATGAATAGAAATATAAAAACAGTATTACTATTGTGTTTGCATAGCATCCAGGACACTCGGTCATCGCTTAGGCTGATGTTATTAAGGGAAGGTGGAGATTTATTTGTCTATGTATGGTGACGAGCCCAGAGCTGCTATCAAGTCAGCAGTTTTGCCGAGTTCAGTTGAGTTGGTGTCTCTGAACCGTCTATTGATTAACTGATTTGTTAGTTTGTATGCTATGCTGTGAGTAAAAATGGCTGAAACTAAATTATTGAAGACTAGATAAACGTCGGAATGTCCTATTTGGGGGAAATTTAGTGATTTGCTTGAAGTTGAACTGCCTTCATACGAATCTGTTATGAAGTACTACTGTTTTTTTAGATATAACCTCAAAATTGCTTCAGTAAAGGGTCCTTCTGTAAGTGAGATGTGTAATACTTTATTTTCTAAAATAGAAAAAATACGGTCAAGAGCTTCTGTTCCTATTGTTTCTAGCTATAGAATTTCACAAATGATAAAACCTTATCATGCTTTTAATACTAGAATTTATTAAAGTCTAAAAGCAGAAGAGGGTTAGATCAGTTTGATTCTAACCTCATAAAATTTAGAGAAGAAGCTTAATGTTAATTTGATATTGCTGCCTGTAAACTTTAATGCTTGTATAAATGAAAGAAAGAACTAATGATGTAACAAGAGCTTCTAAACAATCAACACTCTAACAGAAAAATGCTTATATGTAATACTGATAAAGTTACCATAAGTACTTTGAGGAAGAAAGAAGCAAGAAAAAGTAAAGAACTACAGAGAAAGGGTGAGTGAAATAATGAATGGACAAAAAATACTAGCGTGACAGAAACGGTTACTGGCGACAATGACAGCCCTGAAATCAACATTGTGAAAGTGTATATGTTAGTATGGTTTAAATTAACACCTTCATGTACTTATGGTTCCAAACATCCGTTTAACCTTATCTCATATTCACACTATCTCTCTGATGATCTCAAGAACATTAGATACCTGATAATTCAAAGAAATGGGTGCATTGCTGCTTCAGAAAATATCCTTTTGTCTATGATAAACATAAAATTAAAAAAGAACTTAATTTACCATGTTTAAAGTTCCAAAGATAAACTTCGATGCAAAGGATTATATCAACATGATCTGGCATAACTGGGTCCCTCTCCTTGTAAAAACACATTTCCAGCGACTCTTTCAATGGCTTTATACGAAAGACATCTGAAACTGAACCAAATAGTAATGGACTCAGTTATCGACTTTACCCGGCTTCCTTTTCACATACAAGCAGTGTAGAGAACTGAGAAACTGGAGACCAAATCGACTCCAAATGTCTGTGGTTCATTCATAAGAAAAGGATAGATAAGAGCAAAAATTGACTCATGTGAATATGTCGAAAATTACATACAAAAAACAGTTAATGTGGCAATGAAGTAGAAACAAAAATTTTGCAACTGCAACATTTGTAATCATTAAGGATACAGAAGTAAGAAACACAAAATTTGACATTAAAACATATTTTATTACTATTATTGCATTTTGCAATCAATAATTTTTTCCATTTGTAATGCTTTTACACACATTCCATCAACCTTCTTTTGTAACATTATAGTACGAAAAATTCATATAACATATTTTATCAAAGTTTATAATTTTTCAATTTTGTTTTGCAAACTTTAAGCTTGTTCTGGTAGCTAAAGAAGGTTGATGGAATGCAACCAATTTTTTAAATTTTTTTTAAACCTAAAAAGCAACTTTTTTCCACTATTACCAATCTAAAATCGAAACTAATTGTTTAAAGGCCCATTTTAAATCTGCCAATTTTTTTTACAAAATTTATGCTTTTTATGGCACCTCAAGATGTCCTTGTATTGTAACCAAATTTTTTAAAATTCTTTTTAAACCTGAAAAGTAACTTTTCCCCACTATTAGAAGAAAAAAAACAATTAATGCCATTTTCGTTCCACCCTAGGGCGCAGTTTCATGGTCTAAAGAATTAAAAATCAAGATTTTTAGTGATATATGCCTAGATAAGATAAGGTATGGCCAGCAAAAGGTGTAAATCACAAAATTATGAACATGAGGAGGGAGGATAGATACTTCCTCCCAGAATGTCACCAAGGTCAGTTTAGACAGATGTCTGGAAGAAAAAGTTCTATGAAAACAAATAACATAATTTTAAAAATGATTTTTTTAGATAATGTATGTTACTTACGTTAGATACAAAAGTCTTTTTAAACATGGTAGATATTATGTATGAAAGATAGTGCTGTTCAACATAAATAATCAGACATTTAAATTTTTGTGTTGATAGGGTTAGAAGCTAATGTCTTTTTGTCTTTCTGTTTAAATTTTACAAAGACTTGTCCTAAAAAGTGTCACCCATTTTCCTGCAGACCCCCCACCCACCGATAGAGATTGGTTTACAAGTTTGCAGACGCTCAAACTCTGAATTCTTTTCTTCTCCATCTATACTTTATCTTTGGCAATTACTTTATAGACTACTAAACAGAGTCGGAAAATACTTTTCTTGTATCATACTGAATATCATATTTAAATTAACTTTATATTCAATATTTTCACATATTTCTTGTCTTGCTCAAAGATAATATGTTATAACATTTAAAAAAAATTACTCTAATTAAAATCTATTACATCAGATCAATAATCCATGGTACTGGATGTATTTGTTATTGATTCATGATGCAATAGGTGACAGATAATTTATGCTTCTGTATTGATTTTTATAGGTTATGCTTGAACTTACGAATAATGTGTATTTTAACTTACCAAATTATACTGCCCAAACTAAAATGCTGAAGAACTCCTTAAAAAATTCTTAAAGTTTATAAATAAGTAATATATGTAATTCTTCAAATTTTTTAATTTAGAAAAGAGTTTACAAATGCACTTATAAATAAAACTTATGGCTACTAAGAGGTTTTTATTAAATACTAGTGAATATTACTCAGTTCAGCTAATCTCTATATGATAGCAGTTCATACTAAGATGGAATTAGTGATCCAAGATACATTATACCAAAGTACAAGTCTATCCTGCTCGAATGGAAGAATTTTCACTATAAATTAGCTAAATTCCAGGCCTAATTTTGATCTGTATATCTAGTATGGAGCATTCAGTTTTGGTGTTACTTACAGATTAATTTAAATAATTAAAATAATAACTATAAAAACTGAAATTACAATAATCATTTTTGTCATAGATTCCACTCTCTAAGAAAACAAGTAGTCAAGTGACTTTGGAAGATTGCACAGGAGATGCCATTGATGATAGTAAAACCCTCAAACTACCCAATACTCTACAGTTAGTGCAAAGTGAACTCCCTCTGTCTGAGGCAGAGAACAACAGCAAGCTGATTGGAATGTTCCTCTTTCGGCAGGTCATTTCCCCCAATGATCCATCACAAAAATGCCTTCTTTGCCCTAACAAGAATACTTTTCGAGAATTAGTAGACCTTGAGAAGCACTATAGCCAGGTCCATGAACTTGCCTCACAGACATTCAAAGCAGAGTTCAGTGAAAACATAGTCTTTGTATGTGTTCCACCTGATGTTACAGAATCAACAACACTTAACTCTATTTGCCGCTTCTGCGACATCACCCTCAAGAATCTCTCCGAAGTGAGATCACATTACCCAACATCCCACAACAAGGTTGTCCGGCTTGTGCAGGAGAGGGAGGTAACGGAACTAAGTAGTTCCCTTTTTTGCTCCATTTGCTCTGAAATGTCAAAAGATTTCACGGAACATCATGCTCACATGAAGGCCGTCCATCGTATGCAAACATATGTCTGCAAGTACTGTAATTTTGTTACTTCGAGGGCTAATCGGCTGAAGAGTCACGTCAAACAGAAACACATCTCTGGTGGAGTGGACTTGACTCCGACTATTTTAGGAGCCAAAGGATCCAAGATCAAGCTGAAGTGCCCTGTGTGCCATTTATTTATCAATGGCAAGGTGAATTTAGATCAACATATCCTGCTAGCACATTCAGTTCAGACGGGTAAGTTATTGCAATATGAATACTAATATATCTGCTATGTATTGTAAATGGAATGATTCTCATTCCGTTAAATGTGAAATGACAAAATATTAATCATGAAGATAAAAATCAAATCGAATATGTGATACTTATTAATAAGTTTGAATTAAATTAATTTAATTAAAATGTCATTCTTTAAGTTAGATATTTTGGTAATTTGAAATAATTACCATGATTACTATTAGCTATAACCTTTATAAACATTGAAAGAAATATAATATAAAAAGAATCATGGTCATATAAATAGTTTCTATATTGCAATTGATCTTTTGTTAAAGTATAAGCAATCATTAAGACACATAACAGGGTAATTCCCATGAAATGAAGACACAGAAAAAATAATTTTAGAAGATTTCAGCTGCAACATATGGAATTACATACCATACTTTATGCAATTATAATAGTTTCTTTTAATTCAGTTTATTTGTTCATCTCATTGGTCTGTAATGTTAAAAGGTGGTCCAAATTAACTGACATTTTAGCAACTCAAGTATAAAATTATGGGTTGAAAATAATAATGATATTTTATGCACATGCTGCAGAATACAAAATTGAGACTACTTTTTACAGAAAATATTTTTTTTTTTTCCAGGATATATATATAAAGACAAATTTCTCCCATTTTAGATACATTAAATTTTATGAATCTATTTTCTTTTGTGGTATTGAATCTTTCATCTTTGACAGAATGTCAATGAGTTCAGAAGTCAGAATTAAAAAGTTTTCCTGGATTTTAGGATATACTGATTGATGGGAAAAAATATATTCTTTCATTGACTTGAATCTTCTTTCATCTCTTATTACTAGTGTGTGATGAGGAAAAATCTTTTCTTTTCAAAGATAATTTCATATATTCTCAGAAATAACACAGATTTATTTTGTTTTGTTATACTGTTTAATAATTTTCATGCAAAGGTTTTTTTTTACTGAATTATTTGCATGGTCTCGCACCATAATGAAGTGTGTTAATTTGTTAATGAGCCAAATCAATTATTGCTTCAGATTAATTATATTTAATAAGTTAAATATTTCACTTTTTTAATTAATCTCAGCCTTAAGAATATTTTAATATACCATTAATGCTAATAATATTGGGAGGGGGTGATCTTTTTAAGGATTAAAACAAAATGTTTGCCAATCATTATAAATAAAAGCAATATAAATGCTGTATGGAGATAAAATTTGATTGATTATTGCTTGGAGACAATACTAAATACTGTTCTGTGAAATAAAACTAAACAAAAAAAAAAAAAAAAAAATCCATCTCAAATTTACTAGTATATGTTTTTTCTTGGTATTTGAAACAGCTGTTGAAACTTGCATTAATGCGTTTTTCATTAGGTCCTGAAACTTGGTCTTGTGCCAAGTGCCTTAAGCCTTGTGGTTCAGCAAAAGACTTCACTGTACACGTGTTTTCATGCACTTCTAACAGAGGAGGAGATCGTAACATTCAGTACAAACCAACTTTTGTAAAGCAGACTACTTGCATTTACAAATGCAATCAGTGTTCTGCAACTTACATTTCAGAGAAACTCATTAAGGTCAGTGATAGTCATATTGTAAATTCAGATTTTATGCATGCTTAATATTGTGTGTATTCAGATGATTTTTGTACTTTTCAGATCTGTATTTATTTTTTCCAATTGGTACCAAGTGTAATGTGAACAAGATGGCTAATATTTTATATTTTCTCTAAGTACAGGAAATTTTTATTATATATCTGGTTCCTTTAATAAGTTCTTTAAATCAATCTTAGGTTTTAGGAATGTGTTTAAAATAATTTATAGGGCATTGTTAGAGCTCAAAGTTAAGTGTCTCCAAATGAAAGCAGTAATTTCAAGAAAAATGCTTTAAATACTTTTCAAGAATGAAATGCTTTGCTCGATTTATGAGCAATTCCAATTGTGAATTTATTTTTGATTATGTTTTACAGAAACACTTGTCAGAATCTAAACACAGTCAAGGTTTTGAGGTGGTCCGACAAGTGGAAGCCGATGAGGGGCCCAAACAGAACTGCTTCTTATGTGATAAAACTTTTTCAAGTCCCAAACTTTACGAAAAGCATCTTGTTCATGTTCATATGGAATGGGTGGAGAAGAAGGGAGTAGAGCACAATGATGGAACCAATCCAGGTGAGTACTTTTGGGAAAAGCTTGAATCATCTGAAAAGGAATTGTGGATTTATTTTTATCTTAATGAGGAATGAAATAAAACTAAATCTATATTTTAAGGGGAAGAGTATCAACCTCGAATCAATTCCTCGAAGATGGCAGTCATTATCTTCCTAGTTTGAATTCATAAAATGAAATATAAAGATTTAAAAGAAAAGAACAAAGAGGGCATTGAATGAATATCATAAAATATTGCTTTTCAAAAAGCGCAATATCCCGATGATATTAAAAAAGAAAGACTTTTTATGTACTGTTTCAGTATTTTCTGACGACCACTTTTCAGGGGTTTTGTTGCACTAATTTTTATACGAAAGGATGTGCACCATTTCCAAAATTAACTTTATTGTTAAATGTAAACATCTCTTTCCTTTCATCCCTGTTTTGCCGAATGAAACCATCCTAACGCATGCTCAAAAGTGTGGAGGGTTTTAGAATCCATTGTCAAAAATAGTACAATCAACAAATTAACATTAAAAAATTGACAATTTTTATTCTTAGAATTTTCTGACAATTTCTATATTAGAAATGAACATTGCAAAAGAAATATGCCTAAATGAAGCACTGTCATAAGGAATTGAATAATCCTAAATTTAAAAAATAAATGAAATTAAAATATATAAAGCAATTATCCCTAGAACTTTTAAAAAATTAAAAGCAATCAATCAAATTATCAGTAAAACTTAATTTTCAAAAAGTAATATAAAGGTAAAAGTGTCATATAAAGGTTCTACTTTTTTTGATTCAGTAAATTAATTGTTTGAAAATGCATGTTAGCATATGCACGTATATATATTTATTTATTGAATTACTTGTCATAGTAGTTTCCAAGATTCAGATAAAGTCTTTATTAATTATGTTATCTGCAGTAGTATTGTTATTTTATTGTTATTCCTAATTCAGAGATTGAAATCTATTTAGAAAAAAACTAAATTAATTTTTAAACTTGAAGTTTTAAAAAATTGGAAAGTTAAAACCCACTAAATATATGTAATAACACCATAGCCTTTGTCATAACATTCTAGTCAGCAATAAGCTTCTTCTTTTTTTTTATACTCCTCCCTGAACTGGACACACATGAATCAGCTTGTATATTAATATACAGAATGTTTACAAAACACTTTATTACAATTTCAAAGCTTTATTAAGAAGACAAATGATTATAAATATGTGGGCATAATTTGAAAATTAAGAGTGTTTAATAAAATCCCCACCACCACTACCACTTTTCCTACCTCTAGATAGAACATTTAGCTACTTAAAACACATCCGAATGTTTTATCATCTCTATGGCTCAGTGTCATTGGTGTCAGATATATCCACTCCTCTTTTTATTCAATATTATATCTGTCTATAAATTTTTTGTACCATATACAAGTTTAGAAGGATGATGATAGATATTTTCTATATTTCTGTGCCTTTGCTAAGTGTCCATATCTATCATTTATGATTTAAACTGTGATGCAGGCTATGCCTTAAGGAATAATCTTTTTAAGAAATTTGTATAGTAGACTCATTCATCAACAGAGTGGCCTAAAAACACAAATGCAATAGGATCAAAAACTGTTAGAACAATTGGGTTATCTAAAGTATAATTTTCTGCTTTTATATGGCCTAAAAGTCTTTTTCTGCTGTAATTCTTTCAGAATTTACTGCTATGAAGGTTTATGCGTAGTTACTAAAACAACACTTTTTATATATATATAATTTTGATAAAATTCGCTCTATTTTTTAATTTTATTTATTTATTTGTCCTATAGAAATGATAACAAAACACTGTGTTTATACTGAATATTCAATTAATCTTTGCCACCTAAATGTGAAAATCTATAAGTAGATTCATAAGCACATAAATTATGGTATATATTCTAAAAAACAAAATAGTTGATAAATAAAAGAAAGAAGTAACGTAAAATGTCCTGTTACCCAAAAAATAAAAACCCAGGTCTTAACTTTGAAATATCACCTCACTTTTTATTTTTTAGTTCGATCCTTAAAAAATTACTTTTTTAATCTGTTGAAAGCTTAGTTAGCTAGCTAATCAACTGTATATTTAGTTTGAAAAGCATAATGAAATAAGCCAAATATTTGTTTTGGCATCAATAGCGAAGATCAAAAAGGAGAATAAAATTTATGATCCCTTTTTTTAATTTGAATTCCTATCAATTAAGATTACTATTATTCTGTAGATTGTATTCTGTATTTTTCATAAGATGCAACTTCAAAGTGCATGTTAAATTTGAAAATGGTTTGATTGTATTCTGTATTTTTCATAAGATGCAACTTCAAAGTGCATGTTAAATTTGAAAATGGTTTGTCATCTCAGTATATGCATATTCTTTTACCCCTGGATGAACTGATGTAACCTTAAGCAGAAGAAAGTTTTCCTTTTATTTTTAAAATGATAAATATAAAACTTTTCAATATCACAATTGGTAATAAACTTCCAACTAAATACTAATTTTAAAACTGTTATGCTAGGCTCTGTGAACCACAAAATGCAGAAAACTAAACCTTAAAACCTCAGCTGAAATACTCGTGCTGAAAGTTAAAATTTCAAATTACAGCCCAACTTTGTCTCCAATTCCATTTTTGTGTATAATTTAAGATCAAAATTTAATTTTTAAGAAAAATAAATACTCATAATATTTGGAACAAAACTCTTATATCAGATGTATAAATTTTTTTTCAGATGATGTTATCAACACTTCTCTGCAAATGGAGGAGGTGCCCACTCAAGAAGAGTTGGCTGACATCTCTTTTCCATCAAAAATAGGTCATTATTGCCATATATGTGACACTGTGATCAGCAGTTATCCTCTGTACTACCTACATATGCAGGACCTTCATGTGACAGAAAAATGTTTCCGATGTGTGATTACATCCTGCCGCAAAACCTTTACTAGCCCCTCAGAATTTGAACAACACATCCAGACACATCCACAGGACATGGTACATAATTGCAGCATTTGTGATGCCACTTTTGTCGACCAAGAAGAACTGAAGGAACACAATCTGTCAGTCGAGCATGGAAGTCGTTACATGAAGATGCATGTGAGTGTGGTATTGCTGGTGTTGTTATAGAAAAGAGCTACAACTCAAGGGATTTATTTATATATAACTAGGGCCAACTCAAAAGATGTAATTCAAAGTTTATTTTCCTGCAAATTATTACATAATTCTTACAAAATAATACACAATAAGCATGAAATAATATTCTCACCATCCAAATTTAATGATTTCATTTGTCAATGTCTAATAACTTAAAAAAGGGTGCAGTCAAATGTCAAAAAATTTGATTTAAATAATTGATCGGGCCATTTTTTTTAAAATTGAAAATAAGGAAATAGAATGATATATTTTGTGTTATTGTTTCACAAATAAGTTCATTCTAAAGTACGAAAATTTTTGTAATGTTGGGTAACTGGTATTTAATTTTGTCATTGTTTAAATCCAAGATTTATTTATTTTTTTAAATTTTATTTTCAATTAGAACATGATAGAAACTATGAAAACTGAAATATTTGCCCCGTATAATAAAATATTTAGAAAAAAAAATCAACTTCCTTTAGCAGTGTTTTATGATTTGCTATCTAAAATACAAATGATACTATCTAATATATTTAATTCATAGGCATTATATACAATATTACCGAGGGCAGAATTTTGTTTTTGATACGTTTTAGAGCTAATTATGATTTTTTAGTAATAGAAATTTTATACACAATGCATCTGGAAAAAACAAGATTTATACACAAATTTGCTTTAAAGGGCAAGGCAGGATAAGGCATATTATACATGCTGTGCCTTAAGAAATAATGTTTCTAAGCAGTTTGTGTAGTGGATTCTTCTATGAACAGAGTAGCTTAAAAACACAAATGCAACAGTATCAAAAACTGTTAGAACAATTGGGTTCAAGTAATATCTAAAGTATATTTTTGTGCTTTTATATGACCTAAAAATCTTTTTCTGCAGTAAATTTTTCAGAATTTACTGCTGTAGATTTGTGTCTAATACTGAAACAATGCTTAATTTTTTAATTAAAATTTTGATAAAATTCACTTTTTTTTTTTTTTCCTTCCTTCTACTTCTCCCCATCATTTATCGTAAAGAAATGATAACAAAACTCTCCGCTTATCCTGAATATTCAATTACACTACATTGGGTGTTGGAGAAATACTAACTCCCAACCTTGCACATCCTATGAAACAAAACAAATAAATAATTGCAATTTTAATTAGAAATGCAAATCTAGTCACTAGTATTTCAGATAAAAAGCAACTTTTCTTTTAAATGAAATGAATAGCAATTCAAATCGATAAAAAGATATATATATATATATTAAGTAATTTTGTTTACAGTGTATAACAAATCCTATTTCTGATTTTTTTAACTTCCCAGGGTCAATAAATTACATTGTTATTAAATATTTTATATAGTCTTTTTTAAAAATTATTTAATGGAATGTGTATATTATAAGAAAAGGTTTAAAATTTTGGACTTCAGATTTTACTACAAATAAAAAAAAGAGGAGATTGGTTCTTAATTTTACCACCCTTTCTATCAGTGTTTCCATTTTTACTTTTTGTAATTTGCTTCACATATATAAGAAGATTATTTTATAATAAATTTTTTACTCACTGCATGGTCTGAAGTTTCGAAATTTGGTGTTTCGGCAATTTTTGGCAACATTGCATTATTTTAAAATTTTCAAGATTTAATTAATTCAATTCAATTTTAGTACCATATGATAAATCCGCATGATTAAAAATTTATGTAGGCGATATCGATTGATTTTTGAGATTCCTTAACATTTATAATTGTAACTTAGAAATTATAGAGTAAAAAGAAATTAATAATAATAATAATCCACTTTTTTGGAATCCTAGTTGTAAGTGGTGCTTTGTTTTTTAAAAGTTGTTTTTATGAATTTTTATCCTGCTTAACCTCTTCTTGTGATTTTTGCCAGGAAAAATGTCGACCAAGTGGCATTGAGGCTAGGAATTATCAATGCAAGGTGTGTCAGACATGGTTCGGTTTACACCATTATCTCATTCAGCACATGGAGACAGACAATCATGACTACAAATGCCAGAAGTGTGGCCTCCAGTATCTTCAGCCAGGATCACGCCGATTACATATACAACAAGTGCACCCAGACATTGCAACAACATGCGAAGTAAATTCCATATATTGTCCTGCATTAACATATTTTTATTTTAACTAGATTTGTTTTGTGATTGTAGCGATTATTATCCTCATGTGTCAGAAGTCTGAAATTTTATACTGTTGTGTTTTCTTTATGGCACTACATACTGTTTAATATTTCCACAGCTTAATTGATAACAATTGATTAATTTGAGTAAAATTTTTATTCAGTTTCCCTCATAATCGGGTTGGTGAAAAGCATTCCATTATAACAGTCAATTCCATTTTATAACAATTAATTATAAATATATGAAAAGCCAAAATGCAGGTTCTGAAGAATTTAAGCTCAAAAATTGGAACATATATACATTATCAGAATTATTTGGGGGGGGGACATATCAGAATAAATATATACAGTGGCTCAAACAATTGAGAGTACACCTTACTTTTCTTTGATAAATTCAACTTTCAACATAAATAACACATTAACGAGAAGTGCAAACATGTTTTTAATTTTACACATAATAAAGGGTTTAATTTAAAGTAAAAATAAAGAACAATCAACAACAAATTTCTAAATGGAAACATTTTAGAAGCATTTTAAATAAACATATGCAGATTTTTATCTCAAAAAATTGAGAATATACTAATGAAATTTTTTCAATATTTCACATAGAAAGAAAGTGTAAGTATTTAGTTACATGTATTTTGACTTTTATAACGGCTTTTGAACGTAGCGGTACCGATTCGACCAATTTTTTGTGATATCAAAATATTTTACCCCATTCTTTTTGAAATACTTGATTTAAATGGATTTTGTTTCTAATTTTGGGTTTTTGGACCACTATTTTGAGTGTGGCCTACAGATTATCAAAGACGCTGATGGCAGGGGACTGGTGGTGTGTGTAATTACTGTTTACAATGAAAAAGACTCCGCATTTTGAAATTACGTGCAATATGTTTGGAGTCGTTGTCCTGCTGGAAAATTAAATTTCCATCTAAACCCAATTTTTAGCACCTCTTTAGATTGCTGTGAAGTATATCCAAGTAAACCACATGGTTCATAGTGCCATCTATAAAAACTAAATTCCCTTTCCCGGATAAAGCCATACAACCCCAAATCATGATGGAGACACACCACCATGCTTAACTGTAGGACGTAAATTGTTTGGATCGAAAGCAGTATTAGGCCTTTTTCATATGGTGCAAAGTCTGTCATTACCAAAAAAGTTGAATTTTCTTTCATCGCTAAATATAACTTTCTTCCAAAAGTTATTGGTCTATATTTGATGAGTTTTTGCAAACTTCAAACGCTTTTTCTGAATTTGCAAACGGGTGAACGTTTATCTATAACAATTCGACTTTTATATCCAGCTAGACTAATTACTTTTGCACGACTTCAGCACTACACTTCTGTCTATGAATTGAGAAATTTCTGTAGAAAGTTGGGTGAACCATATGGTAGCAGCAATCTAAATGAAAATGCTAAACATTTGGGTTTAGATTGAAATTTCATTTTCCTGCAGGACAACGACAACAAAGATAATGCACATAACGTTAAAATGTGGTATCTTTTTCATTATAAAAGCAGTTATATACACCACCACAGTACCCTGACATCAATGTCATTGAATATCTGTGGGCCACACTCGAAATAGTGGTCCAAACACGCAAAATTAGGAATGAAACCCACTTAAAACAAGTGTTGCAAGAAGAATAAAATAAAATATCTTCAGATACTGCCAAAAATTGGTCTAATCGGTACGACAATGTTTTAAGGCCATTATAAAAGCCTAAATACATACACTTTCTTTCTATGCAAGATATTACAAAACTTTCATTGGTGTGTTCTCAATTTTTTGAGATAAAAATCGGCATATGTTTATTTAAAATGCTCCTAAAATTTTTCAGTTTAGAAATTTTTCATTTATTGTTCTTGGTTTTTATTTTAAATTAAACCATTTATTATGTGTAAAAATAAAAACATGTTTGCAATTTTCGTTAATGTGTTATTTATAATGAAAGTTGGATTTATCAAGTGAAAGTAAGGTGTGCTCTCAATTGTTTGAGCCACTGTATATGGTAATTCGGAATTTTGATCCGGTATTGGTGTTTCACATTTTTATTTTTTGGCTTGTTAATTTTTTAATTAAAAAATTAGCTTCTGCTTTTTCATTAAAGCGAAAATTTTAATATAAGTAAAATGTATATGTGATTATTATTATTATTAGAAGTTCCAATGTAGAAGTTTTTACTATTATCATTGCGTTTCTCTCCTTACTTATGGAATTTTTAGTTATTTTGCACCAGAACTTAAACTTCCTTTACATGTGATAACTTTGTTTGCAATGCATTATCTTTCAATTAATTTTTTTATTTCTGTACCAAAATTGCAAAAGATAAAAAAAATTAGGGATAATATTTTCTAGTTAAAAAATGAAATTATTGTTTGCTGTTAATATAAAGAAATTTTTATATCAAAATAGTTCCCCCTTTCCCTATTGATGAAAAACAAATAATATTACTCTAAAGGTTCATTGATCTCAGTGATGGGTGTACAGTGTGATCTACCCTCTGGTGTAGGCCTATATTTTAAAAAGCTTTGTTTCTTAGTGCTGTTTTAACTTATGAAATACTTCATTTACTTAATTCAGTAACAAAATTGAGCATAGAGTTTTCCTAGAATTTTATCAGCTTAATCTTGGTTTTAAAAAACTAGCCACCATGAAGCATTCTGATTCATTATTTATGCACATAAAGTGGGGGGAAAGTTACTGAAATCACTGTCAAGGTTTTATTTTGTGATACCTTTCAAAAGTAGGGGGCAACTTCTGTTGGCATATTTAGACATCAGAAAGTTTCAAATGTAAGAAAAATGGACAAAACCAAATGAGTAATTGGTGGTGGAAGTGGGGGTGACTTCTCTTGGATTTTCTTTTTCAGGAATTTACAATGAGATAGTGATTTTGAAATTCCTCAAAAGTATTGGGAATGGGCAAGTATTGGTGGCATATCTGGACATCATGAATTTTCAAAATAAATAAATAAAGGTTGGCGAAACTGAAATTGTGATTGATCTAGGAAATTTTATCATAGTTTATCTCCTTTCCCATAAAGAATGTACTATGAAATACTGTTTTTGAGGTATTTTTCTGTAAATTAAAGTATGGTAGGTACAAGTGAACATAGATGAGGTTTTTAAGGGTCATATACTTTCTTATGAAATAATAGTTGGTTAATTTAAGCCAGTATTTGAGACTGGAAAACTTTGTCAAGACCTGCTCTCCACAGAGAATATTCACTAAAGGTTTTTTTTTTTTTTTTAATTTCTTTCAAAAAACCTTTTTGGAATAGATGATCATTAATTATCAGTTTAGGTGTTCTGGAACTTTCATATGACCTATAAATTAGACCAGTGGTTAGATCTAGGAAATCAGCTTTTTCATTTATTTTAAGTATATGGATATTTTGCTGTGAATGTTAATACTTTAGTCATTTTTTTGCTTGTTAATTATCTTAATATGCATATTCATACCCTTCTCATATAATCAGCATACAAAGTGGTTTCTTAGGGGAATAGTGTCCTTTCTTATGCCCATCATAGAAAGATATTAAAAGAAAACATTGTTAGCAAATTTAATACTTCAAATAAAATCCTACTTTTCTAAATGTAATTCTTTTTTTTTCTGTGAATTTTGCTCTGTTTAACAAAAGAATTATCTTGGGGGGGGGCAGAGGTCTTGCATTCTGATCAATTAAAATACGTTGAAAAGCTCTTCATAAAAATTGTTCATAGTTTTTTGATCCCAGATTTGTAAACATATAATTGATGTTCACATTTTTTGAAGCTAAACAGTATTGATAAATGTAATAAAGATATTATATTTTTGGGCTTATGGACAGAAAATGAGTAATCATTAACTATTTACCATATTACAGTAAAAGGTTGATGAGATGAGGATTCCCTTTATATTTATTTCCAATAAATCTTATTTGTAGTTTTGTGGATTGAAAATGCAGAGCACACAGGCTGTATGGGGACACTTGAAGACACATGGCATCGTGCATGAATGCCAAAGTTGTCATCGGCGTTTCTTGCACAAGGAACAAGTTAATACACATATGGAAACACATGAGTAAGTATTTTTATTTTTAATATTACATACAATCATGCATCAAAGTATGTAATACACAGCTTCCATAAATTTACAAGTTGTTTAATAAATCTTGTAAATGCTGAGAACAACAGATGGTATGTTCACTAAAGTCCTTTTATGACCCATATGCCATTCTGAATTCAAAAACTGTACATTATTTTTATGCTTAATTTTGTTCCCTCCTTAAAATAAAAATGCAAAAAAATGGATCAATTTGAGTAACAAAAGTCAGCATTTAGTATAGGAAAAAAACTGGGAAATAATTTAATGTATTATGAAGGAAAAATTATAGAAAGTATAGCAAAAGGTAAAACTTATTTCAACAATGAATATAATAGTATTAATTAAAGTTGGCATCAAAACATTTTGTAGATAAATTATCTTATTAAATAATCAGCTTATGAACAATATGTGACAGAGTACCCTAAAAATTACAAAATTTTTTACTTTTCTTGATGGTCTATATAGTTGAAAAGTTTCTTTTTAGATTTCTGAGTGTGTCTTAAATTGGAGAAACATGATTAGTTTTATTTTCAGTTTGAAACATTTATCTATCATAGAAGTTAATTAATTAGAAATATATTTGCATTAATTCATTTCTTAGATGAAATGGTTTTCTGTCATTACTTAAATTTTCAGGGTCACCACCTGGAGAATGGGAAAAATACAGGAAATTTGAAAATAGTCTTAAAAAATGGGGGAAATGGTGAAAAATTCCATAAAAAATACAAGAAAATGCAGTGAATTTTAAGTTTCTTAAATCCCTTTTTATTCCATCTATTTTATTTTTTTTAAATGCCGATATGTAGACATTGTAGGAATAAAAGATCTTGGTCATGACTCCAAAAATGGAACAAGTATGCAATTTTAGAAACTTATTCCTTTTCTTCTCGTCCCCCCCCCCCCCAAACACACGCTTATTTTCTATAGACTGGTCTAATTTCGATTTCAAAGATAGTTGTTTTATTTTTATGAGATTCAGAGTTTATAAGTATTGAAGATGTGTGACACAGTTATAGCTGCATGAGAGAACAAATAAATTTCTCTGTTAGGAATATAGCAACATTTAATCTACAGAACCACACTTGGGTTTATTGAATGCTTTGTTTATTATTTGAGTAATTGTGAGCTTATTCAGAATAGATTAGAGATTTTTTTTTTATTTTTTTTATAAATGAGCTCCACAAAATTCATATTTAATACAAATTAGATGGATAAAAAAAATTAATCCTGATTTTGCTGAATGGGTTCAAGAAGTCCTAAAAAACCCATTTATTGTGTATTGCTTGCTTTGTAAGAAGATAATAAGACTAAGTCATATGAGAGAACAGTAACTTATTAGTCATGCTAAAAAAAAGGAAAACAAAATTGTGTGCCAGATAAAAAAAAAAAAAGAAGAAGAAGAAGTCATAATTAATATTAGACTTTAAAGAAATAAAGGATAAAGCAATATTTGAAGTCCGAAAAATAAAACAATTTCAAACTTTTTAGTTCAAGAACAATGATTTCAAGCTGAATTTTTATGGGCATTAAAATTGCATCACATTCATCCTTTAATACATTCAATGATGTACCAGAAATATTTTCACATATTTTAACTGAAAAGAAATAGCTAAAATATGTATGTAGGCTGTACAAAAATGTTGTACCTTATTTGTTAAGGACTATGTCCATTAGCTCTGTAAAAATGATAGCTGAAAAATTGCATAAATTGATGCATTGTCATATATAGGAATGGGCAAAAATGGATAAATAAAAAAATAATTTTTTAAATAATCATTAATAATTTTTTAAATAATCATTAAATAATTTGCATCATAACAAACAAAAAATTTATGTTTTATTTCACACTAGCTGCCTGTGGTGATCAGCCAGTTTGCCAATCTTAATGCTCTTTAAAATTTTAATAATTAAATATTTTATGTAACTCCTATTTTAATAGCTTCTTCATCAAAATATTTAAAGCTTCAAATTTTGATAGTCATATAATTAATTCATACTATTATAAAGGCCTTCAGCCATAGCGTAATATGTATCTCTTTAATTTTCTGTTGTTAACTGGACTCTGGTCGTATTGTCATCATACCAAGCCATGGTGGACCTCACAACATGACAAGGCATTTTCATCCTTGAAATGATGATGCAATCCATAAAATTGCCACAGTGTAAGAAGTACATTGTTGACTAGATTAGTGGTGTAGGAATCGTGTGTCCCAGACCAAACTACGGGAAACATCCCCAGGCCAATAATTCTGAATCCACCAAACTTTACTGTAGTTACAATGCATTCTGGTTAAAAGAGTTCACCATGCATTAGGCAAACCTAGACTCTGCTATCCAACTGGTAGAGATTGATTGATTCATAACTCCAGAGAATTCATTTATAGTCCAATTTCAACGTACCTTGCTCTACCTAAACTGAGCTGCCCAATTTGATTTTATAATGAAAGACTTATGTGTGGCATGGAAACCAATCAAATGTGCTTTGTTGCAGATGTGTTTATCGAAACAATGGTCTCGGATACTTTTTGGAACTTCTGGAATATGTGGACCATTGGTTTGGTGCAGTTTTTCCAAATTTCTTAAGACAGCACTCGTCGGTCTTTATTTCTTAGTTTCGTGAGTCTGCTGGGTCAAAGAACATTCTGACAATCGCCACTCAGCTTTCACTTCTTAATCACAAAAGTCATTGTTCATTTTTGAATGTTTAATTCACTTGATATGTCCCTTAAGGATCAGCCATTTTTATATCTTACAATTGCACCTTTCTCGAAGACAGACAGATCTGAATTTCGTGGCATTTTGCATGCGACCAATCCGAATGCTGTTTTCTACCTGATATTTTAAGGTGTGATGTAGATCAGGACTACAGATATCCTCTCTTGCATGGATGACCAAATACATATTGGTAGATGGTATGGTATGTGATTGTTATTCAAACATTTCCTTGTATCTTGAATGTGCATACAGGGAATTTTTTCCAAATTTGAGTGGTAGCCCTGATCGGTATTGTGAATATATGCAGATACCTTTTATGCATCTAGTTATGTTGTGGATAGTGAAATTAAAATCAGTATAGTTATGCAGCAAAACAAAAGCTGGTAACTAATTGGCTGATTCAAAAAGAAAAGAAATTAGAAAGTTTTATGAATATATCATTTAGATGTTTTAATTGCTATGATCTTTTTTTTTTTTTTATTAAGTATATTGTATTCAAAGCTTTTATGAAAATATTAGATTTGGGTTGAGCCGAATAATTTGTCCCTGTCATAATCAGTGTCATTGTGCAAAAACGTAATATTTTCTAATAATATGTATTTAGAGAGAGAAAGTCAGTCATCTGAGTTAAAATTAAGGTTTTATGCATTTTTTTTTTCATTTGAGAAGTAAAGTATTAAAAAATTAAGCTCCGCAAACACTGTTATTTTTTGCTTTATGCATTTATTAAGTTTATATGCGTTTTCTTCAGGCTTTTATTTTTGTTGGTGCCAATGTTTTCTATTCCCAGAGCTTTTTTCTCCTTAAGGTAGAGCCTTAAAATTTTTACATAAGATGGCCTGGTATAATCATCAACAACAAAAAATGGGACATCTATATAGCTTTTATTTATTGCCACATATTCACAAAATCGGTTTAATAGAAATGATTAGAGGAGATAGGCTTATCAGGGTGATCAACTGACCAGAAATCGCTAGAGAATTCCAGAAGGTCGAGAAAGTTAGAGATTATATATATATATATATATATAATATAAAACAGTAATTTTTATCAAATATGATAATTCGCTAATATTTTTTCCATAAATAGAATGAAACATCTTTGACAACTAGTGAAAATGAAACTTTTACTAATAGTCTAAAATAAACTATGAAAAAGAAAGATTAATCGCCATATATAATTTATTGCATTACTCAAAATCATGAAAAATCAAAATTTAAAAAGTTAGTCCATTGTTTATTGTTTTCGGATGTGTAGATGTGTTGTAATTTACTTGAGCACTGCATTTCACACTCGGGTGCAAAAGATAAGACAATCCACTGATTGCATCATTAGCTTATCAATCTTTTGGATGGTTGTGACTGTTTCTTTAACATTTGAAGACATCACTTCAGCATAACCGGAGGATTTTTTACATTATGTCTATTACTACTTGCCTCTTAACGGGTATATCTTGTTTTATACACAAAGAGTATGCAGGCATTCATTTTGTGTACGGATTTTGCAATATTAACTTTAGGGGAGCTGAGGAAGAGTATCATCTGCTTTATCCAATCGCCGTACACCTAATTTGCCGCTGTTCATCAGAGGCTAAGAGAGACTGGTTCATTTAGTAAGATGCTAGAAAAAAGTAAGAATCACTGGTCTTTTATATGAAAGTCCAAGTGTGAGTTCACTTGTTAGCAAAGCTGGAACTTCACAAAGTACAGTAGTGAATATTTTACACAAAAACAGATATTGCCTATTCCATTTTACATAGGTACTAGAATTATGGAGATCGGACTTCCAAAAATGGGTAACTCTTTGCATCTGCCGCTGGCAGGTGCAAATAAATATGGAAGAAAGGGCATTTTCATTTAGCACAATTGGAACCATTACACGTACTGCAAAACTTTTTGATCCAGATATAATTCAGCTTAAAAGTTTGGCTTGGAATGATTGGTGATTGCTTAATTAGCCCACATATTTTCTAGGGTCATTTCACGGGCAATGTGTATTTGTAATTCTTTTAACGTCATTTACCAGGATTATTTGATTTCTTTCTTCCACCCAAAAAATGGCAAATCATTTTCTAACAAGATTGGGTTTCAACACGTTCTTCAACAGCGGTTCAGGAGTTTTTAAATAAGCATTATCCATGACGAATTGGTTCGGGGTTGGGGGGAGAACCTCCTAGATCATCAGATTTAATTCTATTGACTTTTCTGTTTGGGGTTTTCTCAAGCAAGAAGTTTACTGCACAGAAATTGCCAGTTTAGAAGACATAAGAAGTCAGCTCAATGAGACAATATTTTAATTTAAGGGGGAGCTATTATTAAAAAATGTTGTTAAATCCATTCGGGAAAAAAACAAGGGTATATATTAGGTGTGGCGGCAACCAAGTCTTTTCATTAGCTTCTAACTTTAACAGCAGAATGAAAGTAAAGAGGAAATTTAAATCAGAAATTGCCCCTTTTAAGTATTCTTTTTTGACAAATACCGATTTCAGGAATGTGTTGCCAACAAAGGATTTTTTTCTGAAATAAAATATTTATAGGGTTTGTGGTGGATTAATTCAAAAACAATTAATTTGACATTTGGTAAATTTGACAAATTGTAGCATGTACAGTTTTGGAATTTAGAATTGAAATTTTTGGCAGCATTTCGATTTTGAATCACTTTTTTGTTAATAATATTAAACATAATTAAAAAATAATATTAAATATGAGAAATCAACTTATTTGATGCATTATAGATATCCATGCCTACTGTAATTTTTTTTAAAAAAATAGAAAGGTAGCATTTTTCTTATATGGTTTGATGTATATGAAACTGTTTGCCACAAAAATTTACGAAATTCATTCGTATTATCTTTCTTGAAGTTTATACCTTTAAAACATTTTTCTTTTTATACAGTAAAGGGTGGAAAAAATGATAAGGGCTAATTTTCAACTTTTTTTCTCTATTTTAGGGATTAAGCATTGTGCAAGTGTTTATATATATATATATATATATATATATATATATATATATATATATATATATATATATATATAGATCTAAATGTTAATGCAATTTTGATTTCTTTGTAGAATTTTTACTATTTTGATGCAGGAATTTCATTTTGTATTTGCAAGTGCGGGGGTTTTTTTTCCCCCCTTCCGTTAGTAAAATTATTTTTCAATTCTGTCCGCATATTTTTAAGCAGTATGGATAGGGGAATCCTACTGGACAGGGAGCACATCATTTCATTCTTAAGCAATCTGCCAATAGACAAACAGTTGTGAAATATGGCTGGTTGGCTGAAAGTCAGTCCAGATGAGCATGTGTCTTATAGTGTTGGTTAATATGCAAAAAAAGGGAATGGTTTTATATAATTGAAGCTTATCTAAAATTCAATAAGTAAAATTGGTGTCTTTTGTTGTTTTGTCCGAAAATTAAATTTTATATTGACTTTAGTTAACAGAGAACAATTTTTAAAATAAAGTTAAAAGCATATTGTGCAATAATTAAAGAGAATAAAAGAATGTGACATCATTTTGAAAATATTAGAAACATCCAAAAAATTTCAGGGAAATTTCTTTTTAAAAAAACCTGGATATGTTAGGGAAATTCAAACAGCAGAAATGTTAGCCACCTTGTTTATTCCACCCGACAAACTGATTAACCAAGTTTCCATTCCAGAAATCGAGATTTTTAGTTGAATTAATTTATCAACTCACTGTTAACTTTTTAAATAAAATTTTATATAATTTTTATGATAATTTTGGGAATTATAATGTTATTAAATGAATGAATAAAAAACACATATTTAATATTTTTTAAGAATATGAAGGTTGAAAAAAATATCACTATTAAAATAATAATTATTTAATAGTAACATATTAAAATTTTTGAATAGGTGCGAAGCTGACATGCTAATATGTCTGAATTCAAAAAATTGTATGCATATCTCAAGTAATTTTTGAAATATAAACAAAAATTGTAAAATACCCGCTGTTGACTAGTAATGCCCATTTTATAAGGAACTGTGTATTAAACTTATTTGTATTTATAAGTCTACTCTTCATGAGGCACAAACTTCAATGGCAATAATAAAATCGCAGTTAGATAAATAATAAATTTATTTTCAAATCAGGTGATTTTAATTTAACATGAATTCTGCTTTTTTAATTTTGCATGAAATTTGTTTTCTTTTTTTTAAAAAACAAATGTTTTTTACTTTGACAATATAAAATTTGATTGCAGGACAGATTGACTGTAGGAATATTTAATTTTTTTTCTCTCTTTATTACTATTATTAAGAAGCTGAAAGTTCTATATATTTCCTGATGAAGTGTATCTTTTGGGGCGGAGTTTTCAGAAACAAAATTAAGTATATCTCAAGAACTACTACGAATTTTGGAATGAAATTTAAAACACCTGCATAAAAAGGTTTGCTGAACCAAATTATTAAAAAATCTCGATCCCCATAATGGAAAAATTTTGAGATAATAGTTAATTAACTATTTTCTCAAGATTAGAAATTATCTTGAGTTAGTCTATCTCAGCAGTCCTAACCCTTTAATACATTTCTATCAACACCAATTTTGTAAAGATGCAACAATAAATTACAAAAATTGTGTTTTTTTTTTGTTTTTCCCCTCCCAATTGTTTATACTTAGTAAAAGGTAGAGAACAAATGTTTGAAAAATATACATATAGAAAATCCAACTTGCAATCTATTTAGTCATAAATACAAAATGTCTCAAATAAACTGAAAAACGATGTTTAGTTTCCAACTTTTACACTAAAGATGTATTAATGAAATTGCTTGGTGGGCCCACCCCTTGACCAACCTGATTTATCAGGTCATTCCCCCTCCTCCTCTTCTTCGGGTCATCCAAAGAGTTGCTTAAGAGGCTCTAGCTGAGGATTTCATTACTCAAATATCAGTAGCTGCTGTACATGTGCATGAAATACTTGACATTTTTGGCAGTATGTGCAATTGCTTCACCAGTGTTATCAAACATGTATTTCTATTGTAGATCACGATTTTGAACACTTCTTTTAAATATTGCACTTGCCCAATGATGCTACCATTGGATGCTTTGTCTGTCTTCATCTCTTATTTGCATCTCTTGTGCTCGTGTTCCTGCACAATAAATAAATTTTTTTAATACCTGTATATTTGTTGAAAATTTCTTTAAAAGACTTTCTAGTGTAGAAGTTAAAATCGCAGTATCTTGTTTCACTTGATACACTGCATTTTGACTAAAGAAATGGATTTTGGCTTGAGTTTCCTGTGTGACTATTATTCGTATCTCTGTTCTCTATCTCCCCTCCAAATCTGTACCATGAATTTAGATGCAACCTGTAGATGTTTTCATATATATGTTTTCATAATAATTTATAATAAGAATCAGTATGAAATTAGGTCTAAGAGTTCTAGTTATTTTTTTAACAACAAAGATAATATTTTTATAATTTTCATTTTTTTTCCAAGTTTTGATACAGTAATTATTAAGATTAATTTTTAAGGAAAAAAATCAGATCCTTATTTGCATATTAACTTTTGTTGCCAATACTCTAAGAAATAAAAAAAAAAAACCACTTGTGATAGTTTAAAAAATTTCTACGATTTTTTTCAGAATTTATTTAATAAGATTAATTGCAAAAAAATAAAAATGCTTAATTCTTTTAATATTACTGGCACCAAAAATAAAGGTATTTTTTTTAAGAGTATTATTTGATCTTCGGATGTTGTTTCTTTTATCAGACTCCTGAAATTATCTGTTTCATTTTTTCATGAGAAATATAATCTTTTGACTAAATATTTGATTCTGATATACTGATTTTTTCCAAAAATCAGTATCTATATATAGCTTTATATATAAACTTTCTCTATATATAACAACTAATGGCTTAGCTGCTCAACCGAATCAAATTTTCAGACATGGTTGTTTGAAGGTATATGCTTTAGATTGTGATGCTTTTAAATAATGCAGAACAGTTATGGTTGCAGTGAAAGAATTTTGAAGTTTTTGGATTGCAATACTCACTTTTTCTTTGTGCAATATATAATATATTATATAAGTAATATATACATATATATCCTAATGCCATTTTTAGCACTTATTTCACATTTTTCCACATATTTAGATTGATTAGGCATTTTTCTGTGCATAAAAGTCCTTTTGCAATTTGATAATTCTCTACTGCAGAACATTTTTTTTATTATGTAAATTAATTAACTTTAAATTTTTCAACTTCAATACTTTTATTTAGGAAAAATTCCTTTTCAACTATGATGTCATTATGAGATTGCATAGTTAGAATCTTAATTACTTCCCATATTTTCTGATAATATTTTTCACTTTTTCATTATTTTAATGATTTTTTTTAATCCAAACTCCCCAATTCTACTGAATTCCAAGTCACATCAAAAAGTTGCTCACTTTTATTAATATGGAATCGCATTCATTTTCTTGTAGGAGCTTGCAATTCCTAAGAACAGAAAGAATAGCCATATACTTCTCACAAGTACATAGTTGAAAAGGAGCATACCCAAAACTTTTATAAATGAAAGAAATACAAGTCCTGACATTCATTTTCCAAATCTGTTGGCTGCTTTTACATAAATTTTTTTCTGATTAGTAAGCATTCCTCAGTATTAACTTTTCAGATATCCGCAAACAAATCTGCAATTGAAAACCCAAAGAAATGCTATGTACAGTTTTAACCTTCAAGAACATCACTTTTCTTGATATTGAATGTTTTCAAACAGCCACTAACCATTTTTGTTGCTAAAAATGGTAAAAGGGAACAGTTTACTTTGAAAAATGTAAATAAAGATTGGATGATTTTGTCAATGATGAGCAAAACCTCTGTCTGACTAGTAGGATTTATATCACATTCAGCAACAAATTTATGTAATTTCAACTTTCATTTTAAAAATGTGCATTTTTTAGCATATAAAACCAAATTGATCTTCAATTTGTCTGCTCGTTCAACAGAAGTTACATTTCTTATAAATATGATTATTTCTCATTTTCTAAAAATTCAAACCATAGCCATTTATTCTGGCAAATTTTCGAATAAACAATACACATTAGATAAAAAGAAATTCTAAATTCCATACAGGATATAACTGCCAGCATGGAATTATTAACAAAATTGAAACTTTTCATTTTATCATCCAATACCTCAAAAATTACTGTTGACTATCCATAGAGATAGATAAATACGAACTCAAATCCAATTTTTTCAAAGAACTCAATAAATATCTTCTGCAGAATAGCTCATTACAGTTGCAGTTTTAAGGCTCCTTATTTAATTTAGTTTTCCTATCCCCCATTCCAAAAAAAGAAAGATTAAATTCATTTGCTTTGTTCCAATGATTTGTTGAATGTTCATCAAGCATTAAGATCAGATGGACTCTTAAAGATAGAACACTAAATGAATGGGATAAAATCAAAATTAAGTGCATCATTACAAGAACCATATGAATAATTACTTCTCCTACACTTCAAAAGCTATTTCAGTTTGGTAACTATAGTGTAATAATACTATCTCCAGTTGCTGGACCTGTTGAAAATATCTTCCTTGTATGGTAAACTTGCTTGCTTCATCCTCTTTTCCCTTCTTCAAATTTCATAGAGGAAAATGATTAGAGAATGACAACCCTACAATATCAATACCACTCTCTGTTGGTAGAATTCTTAAAACCTATAATCTAGCTGAATTGTTATGAAAAGTGTCAAAATGTGAAAAATAACAGCCATTTTATTGGTTTGTTGAAAACCAATAAATGGTTGTTGAAAACCAAGGAATCCCCTACCTTTTTTTACTATTATTAGACTGGTTTATCATTTTCTTCATATCCAGCAATCATTGAAAATTTATGAAGGTCACTTTAACCTTGGTATTCATACTGTTAGCCAATTATTCATACTATTAAGTGTTGCACAACAGTTTAATTAGTTTTCATCTTCATAAATTTGCATGCTAGAAGTTCAAGTGTGGGGAAAGTAAAGGACAGTGAAACAAAAATTATGGACTTTTTAGAGACCCCTGAAAGGATTTTGATATTTAGGGCTTTTACAAGGTCCCTGCAAACCATGTGTGAAAACGTACTTCACTAACAAAAACAATTCGGGCTTGAACACATTTATTTTGTTTTAATTTTTAAAAAAAATCAAAATAAATTCAAATTGCACGTGATATGTCAAGAGGAAATTCAAGAAACAATAGAGAAGTCTGGTTTAAAAAAAAAAAAAAGATTACAACATTTGAATAAATTAAATTTTGCTATACCCTATATACAAGGTAGTCCAGAAATGATCTATCTGCTCAACCAATCAAGCTAAAATTTCAGACATAATTGTTGAAGGTGTGCACTTAAGTTTATTCTGATATATATATGTAAACATAATTTTTGAAACACAGTTGTAGCCAAAGATTCTTTGAATTTTTAACTTTGTTTTATTTATCTTAACTTGTTTATTTTATCCCGGGAGACACGATTTATGAACAAGCAGAAGCGACTAGCACAATACAAAACGAAATGAGGAAAATCTAATGAAAATGTTGTTCATTAGATTTTCCAACAGTTGTCAATCATAGGGAACTTTTAAAAAGAATGTGCTTGTCTGGACAGTTTTTATCCCTTCACTTGGTGTGTGGAAACTTGTCGGCTTTAAGCCGATTCAGCAATTTTAGTACTTGTGTTAAATTAATTAAATAGAAAAAATGGAATGGGATCAGGAAATGAATTAAGTTTAAATTAGATTTTAAAATATCATTATATATATTGTTGTTATTAAGAACATAATTCTCATAATAAAAGAAAGAATTATATAAAAATGTTTTATAATAAAATTAAATTTACTAGATTTTTTTCTTTTTTAAGTTCGAGTAGAAGGTAGAAGAAGAAAAAAAATTTCATCATCTATTTTTATTCTTTAAAAAATCCTATTAGTCATTGAAAAAAGTAATAATATTCTGAAAAGGCTTGGTCTTCTAAATGGAAACACTTGGGATAGTTTTCATCAAAATTAAAAGCACCTAATGCAGATATTGTAAGCAATAAAAATTTAGAATGGTATAAATACAATTATCCGATGTTTTTACTCATTCTTGCAACTACAGTAAAGTTATTCTTCTGAAAGTAAGCCATATAGAACAGTAGCAAAGTGTGGAATAATTCTCGTGGTGAGGTACAGGAAAGCCTATTGTATATTACATTTGTGAGTTCTCTTTGATATCTCCTTTATGATAATTAGATAACACTATTTATTCAACAGCAAATGCTGTTAAATAATAATAAAGACTTTTACTATAAATATAATTGAATAAGCTGTTTTTATTAATAGGTTCATATCATAAAAATTGCTGTTACAGTTCTTATTATATGATTATTAAGCTGTTTATTAGATTTTGTGTTTTTTCTCAGTCCTCCTGTGCAATGTCCTTGGGAAGGTTGCTCTCGACATTTGGTCACCAAAATTAGTCTTTACTTTCATTTGAAAACACACAGAGGTGATGAGGATCACAAGTGCCCTTATTGTCAAAAAGGTGAGATTTTTAAATTTAAATATTACATGCATTCCTAAACACTTAACTCCCCCCCCCCCATTTAAGATGTTTTAAAAAGTTCACTCTTTTATTACTGCTTAGCTTCAATATGCAATATCATAAGTTTTAAATACCTATAGCTATGGAGATTAAACATTTAGAATACATTTTTAGTGATTTCTAAAACGTTTTTGTTGAATATAAATATATATTGTTGTTGGAAGCTGGCATTTTGATCATACATATTTACTATACAGTAAAGCAATAAAAGGTGAATTATATTTGAATGAATAAGAATTTATGTGAAGTTTTTAATTTAAATTTATTTTCTTACTTGACACAAAGCCAGACCATTGATAAATATCTTTTTCAAAGAAACTGCTTCATTGTTGCAAGCAACTTATTTTACACAATATGCACTCTAAATATGGAGACATGGTATCACCTCTTCGGTCATTGTGCAGTCCCTATATTTCATACAGCCAAAAGATAGTCTGATATGTTGTCCATAAATATCACGCAACATAATGTCATGAAAAATTAATGTTATGATATTGGTGGATTATTAAAATAATCCACCAATATTATAGCATTAACCAGTAAATACAATCTGAATTTTAAGGTTTTTCCTTTGTATTACTTTAGGGAAGGGAGTTGGACAAAATAATTAACTCCTTCAGGATGAAGGACATGGAAAGAAGTGCTCCCCAGGATAAGACCTGGCCTCTTCTTACTGGTCGGAGCATTTTTTTCCATTAAGTACTTGCTTTTTAGTTCATAAAAATCTGCATGGTAATTCATTAAAAGTACCCTTTCAAAAGAAATGAAACAGTTTTTAAATATGTGACAGTAAATAACATATTTTCAATCAGGATTGAAATGAATTTAAATCTCCATATTTAAACTAAAAAATAACATAATATTATGTGTTTTATTATGATTTATAACACTTGAATTAATATTAGATTGGTGCAAAGTATAAAAACATATACAAAATATTTTCAAAAACTTCATAATGATTGGTAAATTATGAAGTTTTTAATGATATTTATATAATTAATGCTTCAAAGATGTATGAAAAATCTTACAGCACAGATAAGTATAGAGATCTTAATTACACAATTTATATCCATAGGCAGTCTAAGGAAAACGTTTATATACATCCCAAAAAGGTAGAATGGTGAAACCCAAGAAAACTATTTATAGCAATTTTGATTGCCAGAATTCTACTAATATTTTTAGATATGAAGTTGTGAATTGCATTAGTTTGTAATCCAGTGTTATTCTTTTGATCTAGGTTTTATGAAAGAAAAATTGCTGGAAGCACACATCAAAACTCATGAAACAGAAGTTTCTAAAACCGAAGAAACAGAAGCAAAAGGTGGGTAAAATTGATTATTTCACAAAAATCTTCTATTTTTCTGAAAACTTAATTGCTATATGGTTTTCTTGAATTCCATAGTTGATTTATGAGGCAATATTTTACATCCATTTTAGTGGCATCCGCTGCTGTTGCCATGGATGAGTCAAATGAAGCTGAGCTCATACAGTTGATATGTGCTGGTTGTGATCAAGGTTTTGATGATGAAGACCAATTTGCTGGGCATGATTGCAAAGTTTCAAAACAATCCACGATGTAAGTGCTTCCCTTCAAACTATAAATATCTTCACTCTCATTATTATTTTGTATATATCTTTACATATCTATTTCATATATATTCTCCTATAAATATCTGTTTCATATTATATATATTCTTTGGAAATAAGAATTATTTTTCTGCTTAAAGTATGATCTTTACACATTATGACAATACTAATGAATTAGAAATAAATAAAATGAAGTTTTGGAACATGTTTCCTTTTCCCTTTTTTAAGACATGGATAGTTATGTTATGGTTTGATTTATTTTATTCTGATATTATTATTTTTTTTATTCTGATATTAATGTAGTATTTTTTTTTTTTTTTTCAGAACTGATATTGTTCCAAATCAAAAATATTCCAGTAATAAAGAGGAGAATGAAAATCCGTCAGGAAATGAAGATCCCAAAAATTCTGATAATGATCTTCTCTCATCAGTGTTAGAAAACACTGATGACCTTCAGCTTCTTCAAGAAGAGGCCACTTTGAAATCCGATGAGTGTAAATCATTGGAGGTATCATCAGAAAACAACCAAGATATCAGCGAGAAAAATCTTCAGCTGGAAACAGAAGTTTCGAATGGAAGTGATGAAAGAAAAAATTTCATAGATGGTGTTCTTTCGATATCCAACCAAGAAAGTAATGATGCTTCTTCTGCACAGTTTGACGATCTTTCCAATGAAATGGTTCTCGCTCTGGAAAAAAATGAAGTGATGACTTTGGAGGATTCAGAATCTACGGACCATCAGGCAGATTTGAGTCAAGATTTCTCATTGGATAGTGATGGTAAGCCAGAAGATGAGCAAAACTTATCTAGTAGCATGCAAGAAGAGACAACAGATGTCCTTGACTCTGAAAATAAATTAGCTGACAAATACATGGAAGTACCAGCAGATGAGGAATTCCCTACAACCGCAGAATCTGTCGAACAAGAGACTATGTCGGAAGATAGAGATGCAAAAGAAACAGATATCGAATCAGAAACAGAGCACAGAACAGTGATGATGGTTGTTTCTGACCATCAAGATGAGGGTCAGGAAATGGAGTTGGAACTTCCAGACGATCCATCATACGCAGGTGCAACTTTGTTGAAAGTTCCAACCTCAGATGGGAAACAGGTGCTTCTCATCCCCTTCAGCAGTGCAGATGGAACAGTCTCTCTGCAATTGCCTCCAGGCATGACCTTGGAAGGCGCAGATGGCACTCATGGACAGAACATTCAAGTTGCCCTTGAAGGGGCTGGGACCATCGATGAAAACGGAGTAGGGACTGAGCCCAGGTATCTTCATGTGCCTGTAGAAGGGGAGGTTATAAATGAATTGCTACAAAATGAGCAAGACATGCAAGTGCATGAAAAATTGACTGCTGATTCCATAGTGTCAGAAAACAGCATCTCTTCATTGTAATATTGTGAAATGTTTTTGTAATTGATCAAAACACAATAATGTATTGAAAATATTGTTAACATACAGATTTTACAGTGTTAAAAAAAATATTTTGAGTTAGTCGTTGAAATTGCCATTTCATCTCTTTTATGAAAAAATAGTTAATTGCAATTTTTGTTCAAAATTTATCAAAACAGAATAAATAATGTCATTATGAATATAAAATAAGTTTGAAAATGAATTCTTAATCAAAATTCATCTTTATTTATCAAACTAAAATCTCAGATTTGAAGATTTTGGGTGTTAAAAATATTCGACTGCGGAAGGTTTCCTCCAGTTTATATGAAATAAATTATGTGTATATAAGGTATGCCCAAATTAAAAAGAGGGTTTAATTATATCTACAGAATTTTTAATTATAAAGTAATGCTTGTGCATATTGATATTTGATATTTATTCATTACAATATGTGGGAAAGGATAGTTTTATGTAATCTTATAAATTTCTGATTGATCCAGTTTTCTAAAATCCAATCGTCAAAGGTAAGCGATTGGCTTTTAAATTATTGTATTCACATATTGAATCACATGAAAATAATGAAACTATAAGGAGAATTCCCCTCTGGCCACATATGGGTTAATGTCCTAAGCCACCGATTCCCCTTTTTTTGCATGTGTCTGTTTAGTTCTCAGTAATCACATTAAGCATTAATTGTATCTGCATATACCAACCAGTCAATGGGTGGAATTCTTTTGTCGGAAAAGAAACTAAACAGTACTTTTATTGGCAGAGTGAGCTGAAGGGGAGCCTTGATGTCATCTGTTTATATTGTATTTGCAAACTATCTCATAACAAAAATCTCTTACTTATTTGGGCTTGCCTTATAGTTACTTCTCATTTGTAGCCATCTGTAATTTTCTGTTCTAAGAGAGAGGACTTTTCATCTGTTTCTGTAAAATCGATTACATGGAGAAAAAAAATCCACTCATCTTGCATTTGGCAAAGAGAATTGTATATATGAATCTTGTTGCAAATATTTTAGTTTCTAGGGTTATTTTTTAAGCAGCATCCACAAAAATGGACAATGCAAAGATTGGAACACATACATTGCCATATTCTAAGTTGCAGCATTTTGCAATGCCTTAAGCTATAGTTGTCTGAGTTTTTAAGGATAACTTTTATGAAGTAAACCTTGGTAATTTTAGTTGTAAAATTTTTACCATTTCTGTGGTTATTTTTTTTTTTTTATCTTGTTGAAAAATCAGTTCTGGTTGAGATGTTCTTCCTCTTCAAATTTTCAATGGACTAAAATATTTGTACTCTTGTTTATAGTGTAAATATTCATGTAAATGTTGAAAAATAAATATTCCACACTTTCCTTATTCCATTTGTCTGAACATAAAATTGTTAAATTTTCTCATTACATGCCTCTTTGGTTTTAGTATTAATTTTAAATTTTGTGTAGGTAAATGAATATGCATATTGAGTGTATTTCAAAATTTTATCTCTATTAAGAGATGTGTAATTTCTTGCATCCTACAAAATATTGGGTTTGGTAAATCTAATTATTTTGGAGTCATATTTTTCTTTTCTCTAAGAGATTTGAAGTGTAAATTTATATTTTTAAATACTCTGAAATTATTAATAAATTAGTTTCAAACTGGTTAGATTTTCTTAAAGAGAAATTTCTGCCACCAAAATTTGTAATTTGCCCTTCTACCCTTGCAGTAGAATTTAGCAAGAATTTGTGTCAACTTATTCCTCCTCGTAGGGTTCGAGCAGTTAACTAGATTTTGTATAAGTATTAGCTGCTATCAATTAAGTTAACTGGACTATAAGAATATCAAATGTTTCAGTGTTGTGCCCCCTTAAATGAAGATGGGAGACGTACTTATGAAGGGTTGATAAAGATTTTAAATGCATTGTTTGGACAATTATCACTTAATTGCCCAACACGGTACGCAATTTTAAGAAAACAAAGTCTTCCCCCCCCCTTCAAAGTGCAAATTTTTTGAGGACAAACTAGATTAAAGTTTAATAATTCTAATAATTAATAGAATAAAGTTTATTCCAATAATTTTCCCCATGAAAAAAAGACTAAAAAGCAAACAAAAAGTATTCAATTTTTACTGGTTAAAACAAAAGCCACTAAAATTATTAGGCTTAACCGAAACGGTTACAGTTAATTTGTCTGTCACTTTAATTAAAAATATCACCGCAAGCAGGCATTCTGTTATTTCATTACTTCGGGAAAATGTTTATCAATACTAGGTAAATAAATAAAAATGCTGTGTTCCTATAGAATTAAAATGTCGGCAAAAATAAATAAATCGGCGCTCAGATATGCCGTTTTTAATAGTATGCCAAACAACCCATCTAAAACTTCAGAATAAGGCAACACTAATATAACTGCTTTTTATTTACTATCTTGAAATTTTAATTTCAAATTGTTATCTTTGCCAAATGTAAAATGAGATCAGAAACGTTCTAAATCTCCCGCAGTTCGCTGAGATAATCCTTGAATCATTTTTTATTAATGCAAGAAAAAACGCAATGGAAGAGTGTAAAATGTCTGTAAATAATACTTCTTTTTGCTGCATAATAGATTTCCGTCATACAAGTTCTGGCAATTGCGAAAAAAAAGAGTTTTATTGTTGGAAAATTAAATATTTTTCCTTTATAGTTATATTTCAATTATAATTGTTTTTTTAACTATGAACTTACATGTGTAAAAGCATATTCTGTGGTAAAATAAAAGTTACATTGAGCTGTTGTTTCTTTTTATTCAAACCTTTTTTTAAAAAAAAATGGCAACAGTGTTGCTTTTTTTTTAAGTAACGTCGTGCTAGAGCTGCGCAGAAATTCTTCGCACATTATTCCACTTTGGAAGTACATTTGTCTACTGTCGTCTTGCCTGGTTTAAAAATGCTTTATTCTAGTCACTAAAATCGTCTATTGCGCTTTCGTTATTTTGCTAAGTAGAATGAGACATGAATGAAATCAAACTTTTACTGATTGCCTTAAACAGACTATGGAAGAGAAAAATTTTAGCACCATATCTAATTTATAGTATATATGTATAAATATATTTTCGTCGAAAGTTTTTGTTTGCTATTTTTCAGAACGACAAGCTATAGGCATAACTAGCGAAAATGGTGAAAGGGAAAAGGCAGCTGAAGATTATGAACACGAATGACTAAATTCTTCATATGGATGGATGTTATTGCTAATATTTTCTTTTAGCATTTTTTTTATTTCATGTTTATTTAAAATTTCCCATGCATTCAACAAAATGCTCTGTCGTATTTAATAATAAACACGAGAAATTAATTTGTTTGATACATTATAGGTATACATGCCTCTTGTCATTTTTTAAAGAGGAGGGCAGCATTTCTCTTATATGGTTTGATGTATATGAAACTATTTACCAGAACATTCATGCATGCTACCTTTTTTTTTTAAATTTATACCTACAAAATATTTTTCATTTTATGCAATGAAAAAAAAATGACAAGGAACAATTTTCCACTTTTTTTCTCTATTTTACAGGCTAAGCATTGAGCAAGCGACCATTTGTAAATGAATTTTTTGCCTTGTTGGTAAACAGTATGAATAGGGAAGACCTCACTGGAAAGAGAAAAAAAATCATTTCATTCTTACACAATCAGCCAATGTGCATATATTTTGTGTTACTGCATTTTTCGTGAATAAATTTGCAAGCAATTCTTAAATATGGCTGGTTCACTAAAAGTCGGTCCAGATGAGCATGTATATTCTAGTGTTGGTTAATGTGTTTGCGAAAAAGGTGAGGGTTTTACATAATTAAAGCTTATCTGAAATTCAATTGGTGTAAAGGATTTTTTTTTCTTGTGAATTAAATTTTATTTTACGTTGATTTTAGTTTAAAAAGTGGAACAATTTTTCAAACTAAGTTAAGAACATATTGTGCAATAATTAAAGAATAAAATGAAGTGGCGTCGTTCTGAAGATATTAGAAACATCCGAAAAATGTTAAAGAAATTCAAAGAACAGAAATGCTGGCCACCCTGTTGCGTCGCATCGCAAGTTTTGGTCACTATTAATTTCAATCTTTTTTTTTAATGAGAATTAATCCTCTTCCTTCACTCCACTTTTTGATTTAACGTGTCCGAACGTCAATATTTAAATTAAATTTTTTATGATTCGCAGATTTAAAACGTGCCGTAGCGTTCGAGTTTTCAGTTAATCTTATTTATACGTGTCTTTTTTATAAATAGTTAATATTATATATTTGTAAAAAAAAAATTAATGCCATTTTGGAAAGTCGCAGGCTTAGTGTGAGAGAAAAAAAATATTATGTATGCTTCATCATAGCATAAATCAAGTGCAGAGCGACGAGATGAAGTGCTTCTTGTGTACTTTTACAACGTACCACAGATAGGGTAAAGAGTCGGAAATGTTGAAACGAAACACATTACTTCACATCCAAACCCGTGTTCTGTACCTTTTTTTTTTTTAAACTATTTCCCCTTATTGTTTATTCGCGCAATAAGAATTTCTGTGCTGCAATTAATAGAAATGAATTTCATCTGAAATTCTTCCAGGCGGAGAAATACGAACACGCTGCATCTGAGAAAGCGGAATGCTTCCGAAACATTACTGTGAATACCCATCTCAGCAGTATTCTGTTGTCTTGCTGTATCAGTTTTGAAAATTCACTTTGTGCCAGAGCTTGTTAATATTCAAATTATTATTTATTTATTAAATTTATTTTTAAAATTAATCTGTCAAGTTGCACCTTATTTATAATTCTTTATGGTACTTTGTTTCTTAAATGACATCTTTAACATCATGTTGTTGTGACCCTGAATCAAAAACTGTAGATGTTATTTTCGTTGCTCACAATGATTATAAAATTAAACCTGCTGCGTCATCCACGAAAGCCAATTCGGTTTAATATTTCGCAAAAATAACTCAAATTCACAAAGAGTAATTCGATTACGTTGCTCGGAAAGAAAGTTTTGGGGGGTGAGAAGGGAAAACAGTTTTAAATATTTTGTTCAATTTTATACTCTGTATTTTGGTACAATACGGTTTGCCATCTTTTACGTAATACATCATTTAAGGCTCCTAAAACTTCTGATCTTCGCTGGCAAGAGAACTTAAATTATTTTTGAGGTCCAGTTTTGAAAAAAAGTCTAAGAAATTTTGAAGAAACCGAATAAGTAATAGTCTATACTTGCCAGATCTGGAAAATCTGATGAAGTGTAATGGCATATCCCATCCAAGCTATAAAATCTTTTGACGAATTTCCACATTGGGATTTTTCAGTTATTTTGAATGAACATTATAGCATTTCCTGTTTGAGTAAATAATTCCATTTGTTCACTTGATGACAGTACATTTTATAATTGATCATGCTACTGTCCGAAAGAAGCTAAATAAATAAAAGGATTATCTTGAAATTTCATAGGATAGCATTGCCTTTTTTTTCCCCCTCTCTCTCTCTCTCTCTTTTCTTTGATGAACATCGGTTCGAAGTGCTGTGTGCAGGGTTTCATTATTATTATGATCTCTTGTATTTAACATTGTTGTAGACGACCCATTTTTCGTCCCTAAATGGATAATTATTTTTGTGCTTGCGAAGAAAATCCCAGACGTCATTATGACGAACCAAATTTCTTTCTGTTAGAACATGTGTCGAATATACTCTTATGTCGAGTTTTAAAATTAAATAAAAAATTTCTATTTGAATTTCTAAATTTATTCTTTGAGAATCTCATTAGTTATTTATTCATCGGTATACATCAGTCAATGCCTTTATAGTTCCTTCGTCACCTTTAAGTGACCTTCCAGAACGTGGTACTTCTTCAAAATCAAAATTGCTGGAACGAAATTTTAAAACTAGTTTTGGCATTGGCATTCTGTCAATAGATCTTCTCCATACACAACAAATAATTTATCTTTACTTTCTTGAACAACATTTTAAAAAACCAAGGTATGCCAAAAACGTTGCTTTCGACTGTTCATATTTGCAGAACTTCAAACGAAAACTTTTACTCAGAATCAAACTTTTCAAAAACAAGTCAACTGTTAAAATAAATTTATGACAATGCGGCTTAAGTGTGAATTTGTCTGTGAAAAAATACAATGAAATCCTTTGTTGTGTGAAAAAAAAACTAAATTATTTTTTGAATAACCACCTTACAACCACGATCGGAAAAAGGAAAAAAGCACAGATTGTCAGAACTTGTACGAGCACATTGTGACCTTGAAAATACAAATAACTGAACTCCAAACACAGATACTAAACATCATTTAAATACGTTTCATAGCGTTTATTCAGTTAATTAATTCTGTTATTACAATTAAGATATTAAATAAGATACTAATTATTATTGTCATTAAAAATATACTTGTTTCTAAACTATAATGCAGATATGTTTAACGAAGTATTCTGACATTACCGTAATTTTCCAAGCATTTTTTGCAAGTTTTTATAAGTCAAAATTTTGCACTGCATTTCAAAAATTTACTTGTGTATATACATTGTAAAGCACAAAACTAAATTTATTATAAAATGCAATTTAATCGTTTTTTTTTTTTTTTTTTTTTTTTTTTTTTGGAAATTTTGGTTCTATTGATTTTTTCTACTTAAAATCCGAAAAGTCTTAATTTATTGCAATAACTTTTTTAAAACATTTTTATTGTCATCATTTATGTTTGTTTCGTAACTCTAGGCATCCACAGGGACAGAATCCTCGACCCATTATATAAATATTCTTATCACTAAGAGACGGCAACGTCGTGATGTTTCGGAGTTCCGAGGTGTGACAAAGTGGTCACGAGCACGTCCACATCATAATTTGGAATAGTTACTTTAATTTGTTAGTTTAGGGAAAAGTTAAATTTAATTGAAACTAGTTTGGACGAGCGCAATAAAGCTCTAACGTCATAAAATTTTGTATTTAATTTATATTATTATTATTTATGATATAATTAATTGATTAGAATAATATAATATTATTTATGGAATAAAATACAGAGAAATTTAATGGAATTACGTTGCGCGTGCCTTAACTATGGGGACTGTTTTTAAATAAATTTTCTGAAGAAAAAAAAATTTCAAGAAATTTCACGCGTATCTATCTTAGGCCAAAACAAATAATTTTGATAAGTTTAATCCACCAGATTGGTAACAGAGTTAATTAGCTCTCAGCTTTTTAACTGAGGGAAAGTTAATGTAGACATTGTCTATCGCAGCTCTCGGTCGTTTCCTCGAGCTGGATACTGCTGGATTCACTAAGAGAATTGGCCCCTTGCACGATTTCACTCACCAACTCCGATTTGTTAGATATTGTATGCGATTTTCGGAAGTTCCAATTAACAAACTTTTAAATCCGAACGACCAGTGCTGGAAGCTTAATTTTTCCATGATGAGAATGTACGATTTCCGATCAGCTTACCTCCAATTCAAAACTGAAAGCCCCACAATGAGAACAATATTCACTCATATCTCCAATATCTAAATTTTGAATACATTTTTCACATTTCATCGCCAACTTAGCAGCTTCACGATCAGTTTCACTTTTCAAATTGCCAGATTATCGCTTGATTTTTTCTTCGCTTTTTTTCTTCATCTGATATCGCTGAATGTCCCAATATTATTTTAAAAGACAATGCAGTGTTAACCCGTGTATTGCTTGTTAGCCAAAAATTTCCGTCACTCGAAAAAATTTGACCAACTGGAAAAAATTTTATTAGCGATGCCACAAACGGTGTATACAAAAGTATAATTAACAAATAATATTGTTTTAAATTCATTTGTTGTTAATTTGGTATTAATTAAGGATTTACTTTTTCTTTTTTGTGACTATTTCACCGTCAAGTGCAAAATAAATATTTATTATGGTGTAATAATAATTGTTATTAAATAGTTTAAAACAATGCTGGGAAAGTAGTCTCAAATATCAGGGTCAGGTGAATCGCTATCTTCCAATCTTAAAGCGAATAAAACCCAATATTTAAATAATATTTTTGATATAGTAGATAGAAATAGACATCAAATTAGCATGTATCTTCCTTTAAGGAACACAAATTCAGGGTACGCCAGAAAATCGTGCAAACTTCAAAAATCATCATTAAAAACGTAATGCTCGAAAAGAAATTGCTCTTGCCGGGAATGTGTTCAAACTGGATTTTTTTCCATTAAAAAATGATTTAAAAACGATCGATAGATAGCACTCACAAGTCAAACCGAGAAAGTTTATGCAAATCAGAATGACTATAAAACACAAGGCTGAAAATGTAACGGTCATTTGATGCCAATGGTATGTTATCATTACCGGATCCTGGCTTAGTGGTTAAACTTTTCTCTAAGAACGGTGAATCCCTGTCGACCACTTTGGTGAAGCTGAAAGATGCAATTTAACGAATACATCGATAGTGACATCGATGAACTCAGCTGTAACAGATGTAGCCCATTTGCTTACTATCTTGTGGTGGCGATCAGTCATGAAGAACTTCTTTTGCTTTAAAATAAAATTCGATTTAAAATAAAATTTAAATAGTTTCTGATTTCCTTCTGGTTTCCTTATTTCAACAAATCATCTAAGTTTGGCGTGTAAGCGCCATTATCTCTCGTTTTTTAATGAGGAAAAAATTCAAAGTCTTTCTGAATGTATTCCCACAAAACGCAATTAGTATTTTATTTTTTTACTTTTTTTACTATGAATTTTTGAAATTTACACGAATTTATGACGCATCATGTATTAGATCTTTTAAAAAAAACCTTTGCTTAAGCTTATTATTACTGATAAATTTCAAATTCTGTGTCCAAGGTATAAACAAATATAAAAAACGCAATTCAAAATTGAAATTTTCAGTAGCGCATTAGAGTTAAATTTAGTATATGAATGAATCTGTATGTGATCTCATATTATGGTGAAATAATGAAACAGCATTTGATGTCTTTTAGATCTCTCAGCAGTAATCCACTTAAAGGAGATTAATAGCAGCAATTGCAACGTACATTACAATCATCATTCACATATCCTTCCTATACGTATAACATATATTATGTATTTGTTCTAATATGGGGGTTTTGCACACATGGTAATTACATATGTCAACTGAAACTCCATGAAAATGTCCTTTTTGTGCATGGAAATATCCTCCCCTCCTTCTTAAGGAAATAGACAAGGAGAAAGAAATCAACCCCTCCTCATTTTACCGCCCTGTCGAATGGGGCGATATCGGGCTATCAGGGCTCGCAGGGTTAAAGCAGATTATACATGTCACATGACATGAAACAAGTTCACTGTCAGATACAGAATTACTGATATTTACCTTGTATCATTTCGAAATTAATACTATTGACAACTTATTTCCTGAAACAGGAATGAGGGGAATTGAAGATGCCTCGTGCAAAGAAGGAAGCATCGATATTAGTTTGTCTTTCTTCTTTTATGTGACATTTTTGAAATAGGCCAACATTTCTAGAAAGAAAAACATTTTTTTTTGTCTTCTATATAAACCTTGTTTAATATGAGTTTGATATCTGCTATAAAGAATGATAGGAATTTATGAGAGTTAACCACTTTACAATGCAATCGGAACAAGATTTTGTATAAATATTTAAAATAAATTATTGAATCCATGAATCAGGAATCCTTTTAATTAAATAAATGTTGGCTTGGTGATACTTATAATTTGATGCCATCTAATTGATACTGATAATTTGAGGTCATCTAATTGATACTGATAATTTGATGTCAGCTAATTACATATTTCATTGCTTTTTATTATGTACAAGTTAAAATTTTTGAATGTTGATTCCTTAGAAATATTTCACCGTATAAGCCCTGCCCTGTATATTTCACCCTATACATTTCCCTATATATTTCCTGCCTGTATATTTCACCCTATATGCCCTGCTCGATAGGTGCCTGCTTCAGGCGCTTTGGGACAGTTAAAAGAGTTTAAAGAAGCACTCGTCGAGAAATAACTTTCACCCCTTAAACTCATTTAACCGCCTCAAAGCACCCTGTCGATTGGGACGTTATCGTTCTGTGACTGCTCATACAGTTACAGCAGATTGTAAGTAAAACGGGTAATGCAAAATATCATATGTGCATATACTATATTGTAGATAATGTAGAAGCATGTAATTTAAACACATCAAATATTTTAGTAAATTTAACCCTGAAGTTATGACTAAGATAGTTGTGAAAGGATTAAACTACAGAATTGTGTTAAAATACTTTTTTTATGCAATATAATATTTCCTATTTATAAAGTCTACAATAGAATAAGAATTTCAAAAAAATAATTTTAATTTAAAAAGATTTTTATAAAAGATTTTATAGCAGGGAACACATAGTAATATTAACTATTATGGAATAAATATTACTTTATTATTACATAATTTAAGCAAACAAAATTAATAACTCAAGAACTAATGAAAATTTTGGAATGGAATTTGACACTCACATATATATAAATGCATATTGGTCCCAAAATTTAAAAAAATCTGTTTCCGTAATGGAAAAATTCCGTGATACTAACACTATGTTAATCAACTTAATTAATTACTTTTTCGACCTATATAAACCTGTTTTCTTGAGTAATTTTCAACGACACCAAACATAACATGAAAAGTCATAAGCATCACGAAAACTCAGATTTTTATATTCTCAGCCAGTATATGAGAGTAATGAAAAACCGTATATGCATTTTTAGAGATAATTTCTTCAAACGATTGAAACCAGAATTCGAACTATAACAGGTAAAAGAAAGGATTACAATTTCAGTAATAAAATAATCTACCAAATTTAAATTGTTGCGACTTATTGCATTTCTAAGTATGTTAAAGTAAAGACAGATAGTTAGTTTCCTGATGGCTCTAAATATGATACGTATCTATATTTTAGATGCTAAATCACATTTTATCCATCTAGCTTTTTATGTTTTGAATTATCGTGTTCATGTGTACCTTTCAGTGAAATCAATTTTATTTCCAGTAATTCAAGATTTTAATGTTATACTAATAATTTTTATTACTTCAGTCATTTTATTTCTTTTCAGGCAATACTAAATACATTTATTTTCGTATATATACATTGCTATTTATTTTAATTAGGAAAAAATTACCAAAATAATAACTAATCAAGTTTAATACATTGTCATGCAATGCATTTTTGAATTAGAAGTATGAATACGCTTTAAATTTTCTAAGCATTGCTTGTGACAATTCTTTAGAATACTCATGCTGGTTACATTCTCTCACATTTTCTTTCATTTTCGTGGCTCCATTTTAATAAAGTTGGTGGAAAAATGACGGAAGGGCTGTATTTTTTTTTTATTTTTTTTAACTTAATAAACAAAATTTTTTAACGCCTTTCTGTTTACTGACTAAAATTTTTAAAAACCATAGATGAAGAAAATAAGAAAATTCGCATTTTTGCAAATTTTATCTTCATAACCTGTCTAATGGTAAGTAAAAATTTTTTTCTAAAGAGACAAATTTTTGCATGAAAGTCAATTTAAAGTATTAATATAAAGTCTTATCAGTGGTTTTAAAGCATTACGATTTCTACAAACTTTCGCATCATATCAATGGAGATATTTTAATGTAATATTAGGAATGTTGTCGATCTTCACTCTAATATTCATACTAATTCAAATATTTTTTTTAAGTTGCAATCTTCACATTTTAAAAAAATCGCAGCTAAACTTAAGGTTAACAGAAATGGTCTCCCTGAAACTTTTTCGTATACTCTAATAATGATGTTATTATCCCTCCTCCTACCACAAAAATGGACCTTAATAAAGGTCGTACACATCACGAGTATTCAAATTTTAATTTTCAGAGCCTCGTCAATGAGAGTATTGTGCTTCTTAATATAGCTATGCAAACTGCGTATGTATTTAAGGAAAGGTTTCTTCTACCGATGGGACTCCGAATCCCAAATATAACAGAAAAACAGGATTGCAATTTTAATAACAAAATTACTTTTAATTTATTTTGATTTATGTTATCGCATTTTGATATTATTTAAAATATGATATGGAACTATGTTTCAGGTGCTTTCTATGAAATATTATAATCTATCTCTCTACATTTTGTACTTATCGTGTTCATCTGTACTCAAATAGCCATACAGACTTCCTGAGCATTGATTTCGTTCAAAATTTGATAGCAATCTATACATTTAATATAAAAACGATGCACCAAATTTTGTACATGTAGATGATAGTACATACAATTATAATTCTCGAATAAATAAATAATATAAAATTTAAGTAAATTGTAAGTCAGGATTTTGATTACTGTCTACGTTTCAGATCTTCCCGAGTTTGAAAACATGTTTTTAGAACATGATAACTGAAAAGCCATTTGAGCTACATGTACGAAATTTGCTGCATGGATTTTATACTAAATTTGAAGATTTCATTACTATTTTGAACGAAATTCATTCTTAGGGAGTCTGCAGTGGTACTTGAGTACAGGTGAACACGATAAGTAAAAAAGAGTAAAGAGTTAGATAATACGGTTTTATATAAAGCACCGAAAATATAATTCTTTGTACATCTTAAACATAAAAAAAACCACTGCGAAATCATGTTTTAAACACTAGCAATAAACAAATAGTCAACATTAAAAAATAACAACAATAAAGTTTTTATTTATTTTTAAAATTTATTTTTTATTTTTTATTTAAAGAAATAAAGAGCAAATATTACAATCTTTAAAAAATTTGACTCGAGATTTTGCCGAATCTCTCCGTTTTAAACCTCAATGAGGGCAAAAGAAAAAAATATTGGTATAAATTTTCTCTGTTTGTTTGTTTGTCTGTCCTGGATCGCGATAACTCAATAGCGCTTTGAGCTCGACAAATGAAATTTGGTTCAAGGTATTTACGCCAAATTTGTTTTCTACCAAATTTTGATCGAAAACCATTCAAATATAGTCTATCTGTCCAGCTGTGCGAATATAAATTAACATGATAAAAGGAATAGAGCTAGAGGGATAAGTTTTGGTACATAGATTTAACATGTTTTGTATAGATATCTATCACATTCGGAACCAAATCAGTCAAGGAGTTGACTGTCTGTTGTTCCGTATATTAGAAATATAATTTTTACAAGTATGTAAACTCTATTTGTTCTATGAATTTGTGACTGCAATTGTAGTTTTGTATCAAATTTTGTTTTCAATGGACTGGGGAGAAAATTCGTCTAAAACACAAATTTCATTTTCGGTTTCTATTAACCGCATGCTATGGAGCCATCCTTCTAAAAAAAACCATCGAAAATCACTCGATAGATTCAGTAAAAACACTAAATTTACGCCAAAGATTTATATTTCATGATCGTTCTTTGTGAATGTTATAATAAAGATACAAGCCTTTATCCAAGATCCGCAATTTTATGTGGGAATATTGAAAGGGATAACGCCTTGATTTATAGCACAACGATGAAGTTTTGGGAAGATCACTCCAGCTGGCTTATTTAATTTCAAAATAAGATTTAATTTAAAAGAATGTTTTTTTCTTCGACAGGGCCCTGTATATACAGTTTACTTGTATTCTTAGGTCCGATACTCAGATTATTTTACAAACTTAACGTACTTTTACTTTTACTTTAAAATAACTTTTTACTCGATTATCTGAAAGACATTGTAATATTTCTTTGGTAAATAACCTCCTCCCTCCCTCCGTACTCAAAAAAGTCACAAATCTAAATGTCCTAATTTTGGGGTAATTCTGAAATACATTATTTAGATTTTTGAAGCAAAAACTAGGTTTTTATAAATGATTGGAAAAATAAAATATCTTGAAGTATATATTTATTTGGAGAGTTTTAAAATATGTTGCAGGTTACACTTTTATATGCTTACCTTCATTTCCTAAGCTATTTTATAACAAATATTGCAAAAATCGGAAATTAATAAATAAAAATGTTTGATGTTTCTTTTTAAAGAGTTATTTGAGTACAAAACAAGTATTCAAATAATACATATAATTATTAGTATAATCAAAAATATTAACTTATTATCATCGAAATATATTGTTCTACATTAATGGAGTTTGCTGAAATGTTTAGTTTTAAAAACTTTGTTTCTAGTCTATAAATAATTTAATAGATAAAGTTTTATCAAAGTAGATGTTAAAAAAATTAAATATTTTTGATTAAAAATCGATATTTAATTGTTTTTTGAACGATCTATGCCTTTTTTGTTGCATGTTTTATTTATTAATTTTTTAAAACAATTATACAGTCTGCCATTAAAGGAATTTATTTTTATTTTCATTAAATATTTAAAATTAATTTACTATAAGTTATTTTATTGTTTCAATTAATCACTTGATTATAAATTAAATTGGAATAAACTGAGTATCAAAATTTCTTTGAATTAAATCATCGAAATCTCCCCCTCCCTGTCGTGTAAAATTTCAATTTATTCTGACTTTCCAATTATTCTTTTTAAAAAGAAAAAAGAATAATTGGAAAATTACAATAATTTACAATAATATCAATCATCCATTTGGCTTAATTACTGTTGAATTCATCTCTCTCTTCGAGATTTTTTTTTGTTAAAATAGTATTCTTGTCTACTGAAGAGGTAACTTTTTTTTATAAATATATATACAATCCTACAATTCTTACGCATGCGCTGAAAAGAGGACAACTTCGTCACTTTTACTTATTATACGGACTGTTGATGATTGTGATGTGCGAGAATAGAACCTGGGACCTTGCGGTTCACAGCCCAGTAACATGACCACAATATAAAAGCAATTGCTCGCGTAACGGAGCTGTTAACTGGCTTATAGGCTTTCACTACAGAACCCTCAAGCATAGCCGTGTCTCCACCAGGATGATTGACACTGTACATTTTGTCACCGGTCTAGGTAATTTTCCTACCGGGAGTCGGCTTTGAGACCTTTAGTTTCATGGTATCAAACTTGATTTCCTTAAATATCCTCCATTTACAGACAGCTGGCGAAGATCTCTTTTAATTCTCCTGTGGAAGTTAATGTAGCTTTTTTTTTTTTTTTACGAAATCCTTTTCAAAATAAGTTTCGTATTGCTTTTAAAAGGGACCAAAATTCAGTTGCATTAAATTCTTTAGACGGTTACGGTGACTTAATGGGAGTGTCAGATATTTGAAAATTCTTGACACAAAACTTACTTTTATAGAAGATTTACAGTTTATGTGGGCGTTTTCAAAGTTAAATCTACCATCCAGTTAATGAAGAATCAAACATCTTCGCAATGTTATAGAAAAGAATTTTTTAGAATAGTGCACCATCTCAGACAGCAGTGAGGTTTCAAACAAGTAATTGAAGGTCTGCTTCAGTTACTTTTAAACAAGACAAGTTTACGTATCAATAAAAATACTACAAAACAATGTGATAACTATAGTTATTTCAAAAACTGAGATTTGAGATTTAATTAAACATCTATAGCAATTGAAATAAAAACATAAAATTTTTTATATTGTTCACAAGCTATGACAATAAAAAAAATCAAATGCTAATTAACATCGTAAAATAAAATGCTGAGTAGATTTTCAATGCTGAAAATTAAATCTTTAACGTAAAAAACATTACACCAGAAATTGCGTCAGATGTTTGAGACACTCTATCATGTGAATAGTTACGAATTTTGCTACGACTGTAGTTACGAATTTTGTCGCAACAAAGTGTGAGCGCTGCTAAAGTATTGAGTGTCTATATTGATATTATCTCTTATTGTTTGCATTTTTACATTTATCATTTTCGTTAGTTAATATTGTTTTATGGGTATATTTTTGTGTAACTAGTTTTCAAATAATTTTTATTAATATTTATTTTTTTAAGCAAATTGGGATATCACAACTTTACATTTATTTTCCATTAAATAATAAATATTTTGATTTTTTTTTTCTTCTTTTAAATGAGAGTATTTTTGTTTGAAATAGTGTGTAGAAAGGCATTGAATTTGCTTATAATTCACGTAATTTGTGACGGTCATATCTGTAATTTAATATTGTACTTTGTTAGAAATTAGTTGTGCGAATGTGATTGCTTGAAACTGTTATTTCGTTTTTGAAATGATAGTTATGTACGTCTTATCCAGAAAGAAGTCTTTATATCAATTACTTCTTTTCACATAAAATGCTATAAAATATAGCATTAATCATTTCATTAGTAGTGGGAACTGAGTTTTTATTTGATTGAAAAGATATTGTCTCTTATCTGATTGATAAGATTGCATGAGTTTAAGAAAATATTCTAACCCATATATTAGAATATTTTCTGAATGTTGTAATTAATTAGTATTAATCATTTCCAGTTGCTGATATTTAAACTTATCATATGGCCATTTTGATGATTAATGCATTAATAGTATCGAATGAGAGTGTAGGAAGTTATCCATACTTATTACAGTTTAGTGAAAGATATGTCAATCCCCTCTTATATTAGTATTTTCAATATCCATTATAAAGTGTTTCAGTATTGCTAATGGAGACAGATAACTGATTCATAAATCATAAGGAAGTAACCTAATAGAAAATGCAAATAATTATTAAAAAGTAAAAATAAAGATATAATTAATAAGATTAATTTAAAGAGAGACAGTAGGTAGATAATTCTGATACAGTGTTAAAATCATTATGTTGCAACATGTTTATCCTATATTTCTGTATCTGGAAAATTAAATAATTTTATAAAAATCATTGAAATTAAATAATGTAGTGAATCGTACCATCATTTTCATATTATCAATAATGTTTCATTTAGGTGTTGATTTATTTATTCATTTAAAGAATTAATGTTTCTCTTATTGATAATGGAGTTTTTCTGAAAGATTCAGTTAGGCTTGGATATTATTAATAGTATTATGAGTTCAAATTTTTATTTTATTTCTGTGTCTCTAAGATTTGTATTTTGTACATAAATTAATAATCCATATTAGATTCTTGGTAAATATTACCCGAAATATAGTTTAATATGATTTCATATTAATGATAACTTAAATTTTGTTTAATATATCATTTTTTAAGTAGAATGTTATAGATTCAGCTATGCTTGGAACCATCTACATGTTCCTAGCTCTTTTCCCTTTCTTTGATCAGTCGTCTGAAAGCAAAAATTTTGTTACATATTTGTTTTTCCATCCCTCTGTACTTTTCCTTTTTTTTCATTGGCCTGACACATTGACCTTTTAAGAAAATTATTTAAGATGTTTAAAAATGAAATTCAGTAAATTTTCTTAGTTGTTTATGATTTTAAATTGATTTCCGAAACAATGGTTGCACATAGGGTAAAATATGGAAATAATTATAGTATCAGGCTGTGTGACTGAATGTTATCACTTAACACAGTTAAATTTAATATTATCAAATTTTAATTATTGAGTTATATAATTATATTGTGTAATGAATACATAATATTTGTAGATTCTGTTAATTTATTATTGGGCTATTAGTGTATTAGTTAATAATAACTATGAAAATTTTAGATGCTTTTATTATTATTATTATTATTTGTTATAAATGTTAATCTATTGTAAATAAGTAAAGTCTTTTCCTTTTATGATTGAATTTGCTTCAGACTTCTAAGTCTCCCTATTTTCTTTTTTTAGATTAACATATATTTTCTATTTTTCAAGATTGCTTCAATTAATTTTTAAAATTTTAGAATTTGACAGTTATTTGCAGTGTATTTCAACACTGCACATAATTGGTTGCCTTTGACAACATTTGCCATTCAAAAGCAGACATCTGTGGTGTCAAATGATAATACTGATGATAAAATTATAATTAGTTTTTACATTGCTCTCCAGATAAACATTAGGAATTCAGAATAACAAAGAAATTCTTATTTTTCAAACTATTTTATATTTGTTGAAAGACAGCTCTTAGAAGAATGTGAGGTATGCTTAAAATCTTATTCCTCAAGATCCTCTTTTGCAAATCATTTAAAATGCTGTAAGCCAAAGCATTGTAATGTTTAAACTCTGCCAAAAAGCAATTGTAATAATTTTTGGATGCAAGAGTTAGTTCTCAAGCAGAAATTGTAAAAAATGCCCAAATTATGTTTAGTGCCAGTCGAGACAACTTTAGATAATCAGCATTTAACTGATAAATGTGAAAATTCTTCCCAGTTGTGTCTAGATTGTGGTGGATTTTATAGCAGTAATGAATATTTTAATGAACAAAAAAAAAAATTGTACTGGTAACATGAAGCATGAATTGTATTTTTGTACAGAATATAATAAAGCTTATGTTAGTGTATGGAATTTGAATAAGCATCTTAATATTGTGCATGACATTAAAAATATGAAACCTTATTCTTTCAATTCTAGGACAAGTTTTAAAATTTGTTTAGAATCTGAAACTATTGGTACTCATATTTATTTTAAAATATCAACTAGCAAAAAAATATGCAGTGAGTAAACATTCTATTATTATTCATGTCAATTTTTTCATCCGTCATATCAATCAAGGATTAATTTGAGGGCAGAGTGAAATGGTAAAGGTAAAAATAAAAGGGTGGTAATTCCTTTCAGTATAAGTTGTCCTATTAAGATTTGCATATGTAAACAGAAGAATTTGATATTGGCTGCATATTCATCGGTTGCGTATCCATTCATAACCATCAAGTCGTTTACAAGAACAATAAATATCACCCCCTTAAGAAAAGTTGACACGATTTAATTAAATCTTACTTATTACTTTCCTTTTCCATTTCAAAAATTGTAAGTTTATCACTTGGCGATGTAGGATATCGAGATAATAGAAATTTTTTTCCTAAAAAGGGAGCCTTCATATCTCGTAAAATTATACAGATTTATTTAAGGCGCTTGCCCAATTCAATTCAGCCAGCCAATGATGCCATGTCTGTTTCTTGTATAGTAGAGGAATTAAGGAGAGGCCAAATTATGAAAGTTTTTTTTCATTGGGTTTACAGACTAAGGCACAAAAGGATCTATTAGTTAAGCATTCAGATAAAATTTTTTGTATTGATGCAACTCGTGACACAAACTTTTATCCTCTTTCTCTGCATGTTCAGGATGAGTATGATCAAGGTTATCCAGTTGCACATTTTATCACTAATGATTTTGATTACCATACCTTAATTGCTTTATTTTCAAGTTTACATTGTCGGATTTTTGATGTGAATGTAAATACTGTAATGACTGATGATGATGGTTATTCCTTTAAAGCATTTAATTCTGTATTTGATCCAAATGTAAAACATCTACTATTCCAATGGCATGTTTTTTATGCTTGGAAAAGGCAGTTAACTTCAAAAGTATGTGATAAGTTTCTTCTTCAAAAAATGTTACACAAGGTATTAAAAATAATAAAGGAAGTGTCTGAAATAAATTTTGAAAATAAACTTTCAATGTTTATCGACTGCACATGCAATTTCCACGTGGTAATACCAATACTAAAAATTATTGCAAATATTTTCACAATCGGTTAAAAACAATATATCTTGAGCGTAAGTATAGATAATCTTGTTTCAACTCTTTTAAAAATGGAAAGGGATCAATTTTTAAAATATTCTTGTAACAATATTAGTTATATTCCTACTCATTCCAAGTTCACAAAAACTGTTAAAGAGAAACATAACAAGGCTGTAAAGATTCAGAATATGGATGTCATTGAATATGACAATCATTGGGAGGTTAAATCTCAATCTGTAAAAGGAAAGATATATGTAGTAAAAAAAATTGCAGATGCTTGTGTTTTATTGGATCATTGCAGCTTGAAATGTTCAAATATTAATTGTGCAGTCATTTGTATCATTGCTCTTGCGAAGACTGCAGCAACTTGTGTAAGCACATACATAAAATTCATTTAATGTCTTCCAAACTTAATATGTACACAACAGACGATTTTCATAAATTTGATGAATAAAATAGTTTTACAATTAATTCTGATATTTTAAGTGAAAAATTAAATCCCAACACGTTATCTACCGAGAAGTGCAGATCAAAGGAAGCAAAGTGCAAAAGGTTATGTTCAGAAATATTAGAATTAATAGAAATTCTTCAGATTTAAAAAATCGTATTAAATAATGTTGTTAGTGTTTGAATAATTTAGTAACTGGTATACGTGGGGTTTTGAATCTTAAAAATAATCCAGCTTCTGTTACACCTAAATTATACGTTGCACTCAGTCAAAAAATTAATCCTCAGATTAAGTTTTTAAAATCTTCTCATAGAGAAAAAAGGAACTGCTTGGCCCATGAAAATTGCAATAAGAAGCAAAAATTAAATGAAGAACGAGAAAAAAGTAACTGCTTGGCCCATGAAAATTGCAATAAGAAGCAAAAATTAAATGAAGAACTTGATGGACCTAATAATCTTTTTGATGGACTTAAAATCCTTAATGTTAAAAATTCTGAATGTGTTAATCTTGATGTGTTTCATAGATTTAATAAGTTTAATGTCTCCAATCCTACTGCCACAATATTAACTATTTATAATATTGATCTTTCATTTTATATGTTAAAATCTTTAGATCCATATGTTACGGTCAAAGAAGAAAAATATCTTAAATCAATATCATCAAATTTCAAAAAAGGTTGGCTATACGAATCAGTTATTGGTGTATTTAATTTTGTAATTAACTAGGAGACTCACAAATTTCAAAGCTTTAGAATCTTTACACTCTCTTCTGATTTTTAATTTTAAAAAAAAGCATTCTTCAATTTCTTTGGATTTCAGAAATAGCAAATTTTGATTTTCTTATAATTCCTGTAAATTTAAATTCCCATTAGTCTTTAATTATAGCTGATTTGCAAAATAAAATATTTGAATATCTTGACTCATTTTGTTATAAGCCAGATAAGGATACCTCAACATTTATATAGTTTATCATATCACCATGTTGGTGCATAGTATTAAATTATTTGCTCGATTCAAATAGCCACTGGCGGATTGTTTTTCCACCTCATGTAAAAGAAATAGATTATTTTAATTGTGTCTGTATTAGTTACTGTGAGTATAAAAAATTGAAACAATTTATCATTGACTGAAAATTTTGATATAGTTGCGTTTAGAGCATTAATGTTTGTACAAATCCCTGCTGGCTTAAATTTTTAAAATTCAAGTTTTGTTTTGAATACACATTTTCATCATTGTATGCTCGCTACATCTCTTTAAGTAATTTTAAAAAATGGGAATTGGACTGTATACCATTAATATTTTAAACTTAAATTAATAAAATTCCCATTGGTTGGGTTTAGGTCTAGACATTTTCTGGCTTTCACTTAAGCTCTTAACTTTTAGGAAAATTCCTTGTTTATTTCAGTTTCAGTAACAATCAAATGCAAATTATCAGCGTTGCATTGATGTGAGAATGTAGAACCCAACTTCCTAGTAAGTATATGGAATTTAAATCTGTAATATATATTAAAAGATTATCATGGGATTCTAGATATTGAAGTGTGTTTTTTTTTATGTGCTTGAAAGGTTGAAAAATTGTGAAGTATTCATGTTGTTGCTTGCATTATTAAAAATTCCATTTTATTTATTTTTTCTTTTAATAAAGGAATAAAATTCCCAATGGTTGGGTTTAAGTGATTGTCTAGATATTTTCTGGCTTTCTCTTAAGCTTTTAACTTTTAGGAAAGTTCCTTTTAAGTATTTTAGATTCAGCTGAAGTAATCAATTCTGCATTGAAATTGGAATGGAGAACTAATTTTCATGAATGTTCAAGAACCTTTTTAAATGTGGGAAGCATTATTTAAAGTAAGCTGAAATGTACTGTAATTTTTTTTGTGTAATAGAAAATGAAAATTCCGTTAAAGTGGTTTTCATTTGCATCTGAAATAATCCTCTTATATGAATTGAAAATTTAATCATATTTTATTAAAATTGTTACATTAATTTAACACATTTTCTTGTTACTTATTATTTAACTTATTAATTAACAGTCCAAATTAAAAGCCATATTCGCTTTCTTAATCTTATTTCTAGATCTTTTTGTTATTGTTGTCTTTGTTTTTGGCAATAACCTTTGAATATTACAATAACAAAAAATAATTGTTTTCAATTTTCAGTCAGTTTTTAAATAATTTAAACATGTGTTTCAACAATATGTTTGTATACATACATACACACACACACAAAACATATAATGTGCAAAAGTGCCTTTTGCTATTATGAAGAAGAACAAAAAAATATGACAGTTCAACGTTTTGCTATTATGTTTACAAAAGTTCAAGTTAATAGGCTACAAAAAAACTAAAACTAGTAGGCTCACAAAAAAACTAAATCTAGGAAAATATAATTCTTAACACATATTTATGAAATAAAATATGAAACATGATATATTTTAGAACAACAAATGCAAGAAAAGGGTTTCTGTAACTTAAAATACCTTTTATTTATTCCACAGTTATAGTCAGCTCAATGCCTTTAGAGTTTTCTTTGATCTATTTACTCTAAATATTAATGTATAATCAGAATTTTATCATCATAAAATCAAGCATATCTGAATAAAGTATAAATGCCAAAAGTTGTGATTTTATTCATTTAAGTTTAGTATAGAAATATTGCCAATAAAAAAATTCATGTTAGAATTTAAAATTATCAACTTTATTAGATGTCTTTGCTGACATGGCTAGTTTGTCAGGATATTGGTTATACTTAATTTCAATTATGTCCCAAATTTGATACTGTAGGTCAAATGATGTGGCCTGTTGAGAGTCAACACACATATCTTCATTTTAATTATTATTATAGTAGAGATTATTTTTTTAAATGGATCAAAAGTGATAAATCTTGTGCTTTCTACTTTTCTGACAGTAAAATAATTTTAATATGTAAATATATAATATATTAAATGAAAAAAAAATGTTTACTTTACAACAAACGATACTTAGTTATAGATTATAAAAGAACCAATAAAAAAAATGTATTTTTATGATTATTTGAGGTGATTTTTTTTAATTCAAAATCTAAAAAAATACTTTATTTAAAGATTTTTATCAGTGTATGTTTTCTACCTGAAGTATTCAAGGAAGATTGGCAAAAAATCATTACTCCTCTTCAAATTATGTTAATCATTTCAAAAGCATTTACGAAAATAAGCGAAATATTAAAAATGATATTGCTTTATTAAAAAGATTCTTTACTTTCAGTATTTGTCTATTTTTGTATAATGTAATTAAATTTATATGTGTTGTACTAATCTAAATGGTATGGCATGAAATAAGAAAGGTGAAATATTAAGAGAAAACTTCTGCACGCATGCTAACAAATAACAGAAATGTTGACTTAATTTTAGAAAATATATTCTCATAAACACATCTATCAATAATTGTCTTGTAAAAATTTTTATATTAATAATGTAAAATTTTAATAAAATCACTGAGAAAGAGACTACATATATATATGTTCATTAATTTATAATTTCTTTCAACACTAAGGATGAGAAACCCCATTAAATAATATAGAAAATTATTATTAATAACAATTTTTGTGTATGGCAAAAGCAGTGGTAGTGATAATGATTAGAATAATCTTATTTGCATTGCATACCATTTTTGATGAGAATTTTTAGAAGTATGAATGTATACATTTATCATACATGTTTGTGAATTCTGTTATGGAATGGTTTTAGAAATTTGAGGGAAAAAATGTGAACAAATTATTCATTTTTAAGATATCACATATCTTATTCCTCAAAACAACAGTCTGAGCCACAGTAAATATGTTAATTGTCCAGTAGCCATAACAATATATAAAAAAATTGTAAATAATACATTGCAAATGTAGAATGATATATATTGAAATGTAAAATTATTTTCCTCTTTTGAAGTAATTATAGATATGAGCAATGATTTTTACTTGACATGAAATAAGTTCACAGATATAGAATTAGTGATATTCACCTTGTATCATTTTGAAATTAATACTATTGACAACTTGTTTCCTGAAATAGGAATGAGGGGAATTGAAGGTGCCTCGTGCAAGAAGGAAGCATTGATATTAGTTTGTCTTTCTTCTTTTATATGACATTTTTGAAATAGGACAACATTTCCAAAAAGATTTTTTTTTTTTGTCTTCTATATAAACCTTGTTTAATATGAGTTTGATATCTGCTATAAAGAATGACAGGAATTTATGAGAGTTAACCACTTTACAATGCAATCGGAACAAGATTTTGTATAAATATTTAAAATAAATTATTGAATCCATGAATCAGGAATCCTTTTAATTAAATAAATGTTGGCTTGGTGATACTTATAATTTGATGCCATCTAATTGATACTGATAATTTGAGGTCATCTAATTGATACTGATAATTTGATGTCAGCTAATTACATATTTCATTGCTTTTTATTATGTACAAGTTAAAATTTTTGAATGTTGATTCCTTAGAAATATTTCACCGTATAAGCCCTGCCCTGTATATTTCACCCTATACATTTCCCTATATATTTCCTGCCTGTATATTTCACCCTATATGCCCTGCTCGATAGGTGCCTGCTTCAGGCGCTTTGGGACAGTTAAAAGAGTTTAAAGAAGCACTCGTCGAGAAATAACTTTCACCCCTTAAACTCATTTAACCGCCTCAAAGCACCCTGTCGATTGGGACGTTATCGTTCTGTGACTGCTCATACAGTTACAGCAGATTGTAAGTAAAACGGGTAATGCAAAATATCATATGTGCATATACTATATTGTAGATAATGTAGAAGCATGTAATTTAAACACATCAAATATTTTAGTAAATTTAACCTTGAAGTTATGACTAAGATAGTTGTGAAAGGATTAAACTACAACTGACTTTTAATGACTGTTAAAAATTCCTTCTTTCAGGACTTGTTCGAGTGGTTGATCTGACCTGATTGAACTTCCGATACTTATTGAACTTTCGATAATGATCGAATTTTCAGGATTATTGAGAACCAGTCATGACACTTTTTTAAATAGATTTCAGGCATTGTTTTCTACATTAGTGAAAATATGTCTTGGGATTTTTTTCCACTTTTCTTTTTAATCATCCGCATGCCTTTCTGTAGAATGCGATTTTACATTTCTAAAAATGTATAATTTTTCTAGTTTTATATCTTCAAAAATGCTATTTTTCAGTTTCATAATATATTTAATTATTTTATTTTGAATTTATGATAAAGATTATTTTTTATGGATAAATATTTATTATTGCGATTTATTTTAGTTTATATGATTGAAATTTATGTTATACTTTTTCACGCAGTTTAAAAATATGTTCCTTTCTTTCCTATTTTTATTCATGTGCTTTATTTTATTTTCAAGTATACAATAATTTGAATTGATTTTTAAAATCTTCCATTTAATTAAGAAATTTTTTATAGAATTATTATTTTTCTGATTTTAAATTAAAGATTATTTTAGTCGTAATTTTTCAATTTTAACGTTTTTTAAAATAACGTTTTTTTTTTTAAATTTCCCTTTCAATTTATTTCTTCATATTTTATTATAATTTTCAATTTTTCATTTCATTTTGAATTTAATAATATGACAAAATGTTGATAGAATAATTAGAAATAGTAGATAGGCAGTTAGATAAAAATAACTAGACAGAATTTTAATATTCACAAATGTTACTTTTAAATTTTATATCATAAATTAAGTGTTGTCTATTTTTTTCGTTGAATTTATGTTAATGGTCATACAGGGTGTCTCAAAAGCCTTGACCGTGTCTTTTATTCCTTAAATATTGATCATAGACATATACTGTAAATTACAAATGTTGTGTAAAAAAAAAGGGGGGGGGCAAAATGTTATGAAATTGATTAAAATTTTCAGCGGATTCAACTTTAAAAAATACAAAATTTAAATCGTTATACGGACCCCGTACAAAGAAATTCCCAGTGAATAAAATGTGTCCAATCCTTTAATAAGGTCATGCACAAATTTTCAGAATTTTATCATGAAAACTCTCAAAGATATGTTAAAACAAAGTTGGTGAAGGGTCAATCACAAATTAAAATTAAATATGCTTCATATCTTTAGTTTTAAATACAAATTTTAAAATCTGTGCTTCCTGAAAAATGCTTAAAATTTTATATCATGAATTACAGAATATAACTTAAAAATAGCACAGTCAATGAACTTGTAAAAAACCTTATGTAATCTTTCCTTTAAGTTATTATTTCTATAAATCTTTATTTCTTTTGTAGCAATAGATAGCAAAATTATTCTTTATTTATTCAATCATTACTTTCTTTGTTAATTTGTGTACAACCCCTAAAACACGAACATCCGACATGAATTTTCCTCTTTGCGAACTCATATCCAGGCATTGAAAAGTGGTTTAAGTCAACATTTATGTAGTTTCAATATCTTTCAGACTTTTTGTGATAAATTGTTGAAATTTTGTACATGACCTGATTATAGGATGGGGCACATTTTACTCACTGGGAATTTTTTGTATGGGGTCCGTATAAAAATTTAATTATTTTATTTTTTGAAGTTTAATTCCCTGAAAATTTAAATCGATTTCATAACATTTTACACCTTTTTTTACACAACATTGTAATTTGCAGCATATTTCTATGATCAGTATTTAAGGAATAAAACCCGTGGTCAAGGTTTTTGAGACACCCTGTATATAATTGCAAATTTTTTTATTTATTTTAGCATGTTGTTTCACAACTGAGCAAAATTGGATGACTTTTTCTAAAATTTCTTATGAATAATGAAGTAATTAGAATAACGATAATGATTAGAATAATGAAATGGAAGAAACGAACGTTTTTTGAATGAGCAGTAAAAAAGGTAAAATTTTAAAAATTATTATACTATTGAAAAAATTAAATATGATAAATTGTAAAATGTAGACATTTCTTCGACATTGATACATTTTATTCAAAGGGATTAAACGCGATTATTTTTTAATTATTTTTATTGCAAAAAAACACGATTATTTTTATTATATAAAATAAAAATTCCTTTTATTTGGAGTCGTTCTGATTAGACAATATGTTAAAAGATGCTATTCATAATTTATAATAGCATTAAATAAATAATGAAATCTGATATACCTAAAAATACAATGTATGTTAGATGACATATCGCGATAAGGAAGTCCAAGTGACCCAGCCCTAATCCATGCTTACATACAGCTGGTCAAAGTGACCACCGCGTATTTCGAAGCTTCAAAAACCGCGGTTAGCTGCTCCCCCGTCAAACATCGTTGTGCTGAAGGATACTGAGTCATGCTGTGGAGTTCGATATACCTCTTAATTTGAAAATTCTTTTTTATTCTTCGATTCATTTTACAAAAATGTTTAAAAAATGAAATTTTGTTTTTGGTGAAAAGTGCGCCAGTGCAAACAATAGAGCTGTTTTAGGCCTTATCTATGATGACCGAGTGTAGCTCCTTCATCGAGTTATCATACTTTCGAGAATATAAACAAAATTAAAGCATTTAGGGGTATTATAAGGCAGAAATGATAAGCAACTCAAGTGCATTGGTTGAATCACATTCCTAAAATTGAAGGTATTATCTGATGAGAAAACCACACGATTTAGGAGTTAATAAATGAATCCTTCATTGAATTCCTAAAAGTCCCCACGAGTTTCAGCGAGTGAATGACTATTGAAATCTCTTCGGGACCGACATTCAAAGTGAAAGATTTTTGACGATTGCAGTGCTTTCCTGGACTATTCTCCGCATACCAGAGAGGTTGTTAATTTGGATGGTAATCGCTCGGTCTTTCTCCGCTCCGGACTTTTTTGTGTTCCGTTGCACTTGGCAGGTGTGCAGTCGGCGGAATTATCAGACGGGTGGGGTGGAAGAGGTATGGAAATGACGAGATTTCCCATTCGAAGAGCGACGTGCTCAGAGGCCGTGACTCAGCTGAAGTTGGGGACATGAATATGGAATGAAGAAATAATAAAAATAAAAAAGGAGCAACGGTAGCTGAGCCCCCCCCCCCTCTCTCAAAACGATCGATATTTTTATTCGTTGCGGTCTGTGATTACGCACGGGAAGAGGACAAAAGTTTTGCCCATCAACGGCAGAACGGAACGAAACAGAGTCGAGTGTCAGATGTTTCGTCATCAGGTAAGATTTTGATTCCTCATTTCGCCGGATGTTGTTATCAATAATTTAATGACAGAATGTAACGCGAACATGGCTCATTCAAATCCGCCGCAAAATGATTTTTTTTTGCTTTGAATTTTACATCAAAATGATACCGAAACATCGTCTATAATAATCTACTCAAATTTGCTTTGTTTAACTTAAATTAAATATTTTTTCATTATTTTTTATATATTCGTGTCTTTGTTCTCAGTGACTGTAAGCGAATAATGTTTCAAGCTCCTTCGGTCAATCGAGGACTTGCTGAACAGTTGTATTGAATCAAAAAAGGAATAAAGAGTTCCTAACCTTTTTAAAATTTCGAGTAAGTTTTTTGTAACCAGCATTGTTTATTTTGAGGTTTTATTGTACTGTTGTTGTATCAAAAATGATAAGCATTTTTTTGTTTCTTAAATCTATTTGCTTATTTATTGAAATGATTGTTTTTAAAGTCATTTAATTTTTTAAATTGTTTCTTTATTTATTATGAATTATGATATAATATTAGCTACATTATACTGATTAAAACGTTTACATGTGACAGAGCAGTGCGTGTTTAATTAATTTCTATCCAAAACTTCTCGTGTGCGCGGACTGCATCTGAGTAAGGAATTTGTGCCGCGATTCTCCCGACAAAGCAGAATTTTCCGTCGGGACTGGAAACACGCTTTTCAACACAGGCTGGGGATTTCGACGAGTCAGCAATCGCAGCCTCACATATTATGGCAACATATAAAGCCGCTTGCAAAGTGCTATAAAAATTCCTTTCCTCCTGTTTGAAAACGCAGTGTTTTCATTCTTCACGTAGCTACCAGTTCTAAAGTCTTACGTGACGGGTTAGCTTCACGAAAATCAATGATGAAATGCTTTATGAATTGAGTCATCTCCATTTGTAAAATCTGCACCACATCTCCATGGGCGTGCACTTAGCGAAAATAGGTATTGGGATTTCATTTGCGTTAAGTTGCGAGCGGTAAGCTAGAATACCCTGTGGTAATTATATTTTACTTTGTATACCTTGATGTTTTCACTATACAAAAATAATAGTCCATTAGGTCCTTTGATTCTGTCGAAGATTATCGCAAGCAAAATAATAATAATTTCGTAGAAGAAAATTAATTGCAATTTAGATACCACCATGCCTATTTTAATCAAAAAGTGCATTTTAAATAAGTATTTTGGATAATTCTTTTTGTAAAGAACACCAAATTTTATCCTTCCAGCTCATGTCGCTTTTGAATGATGCTCACCAGTAAGTACACAAACGTTTTTTGAGTCGTAGAGCGATCTGAAACGTGCAGATTCCTCTGATCTCACATATTACGTCAGTCTATGAGACCGAGTCTTGACGATTACGATACTTTCTCTTCGTAGATTTGGAGACCTGATTCCTTAAATGTTTCAGTTAACTCGGGACAATCTGAAAGGATTCATTAAAAATCAAGATCGGCATTTTTGGGGATTACAATACTTTCTCTTTCGATACTTCGTGCGAAAGAAAATAAAAAAATTTCTTTCCGAAAATACGAGAGTGATTTTATTGGAAAAAAAATCAATGAATAAAATCAAGATGAAATAAAATATTATTTATATTTTAAAAAAATTCTCAGAAAGGTGCAGGAAATTCTGGGAGAAAACAACGTATTCTTCATATTTCGATGAAAAAGTTTTTTAAAGCAGGTATTTGTGATTGCGCTGTTCATTATTTCCTGAAACATGATTGTGCATTGTTAATTCGATTTTCTCTGTTTGAGGACATTACAACACAGATCCTGCTAATGAATGAAAAATAAATAATTTTTGTTTCTCTTTTCAACTCAATCAATCGCGTTACTCAATTTTCATTATGAGCAACGCAGTCGATTGGTAACAGGTAAATTTACATGTTCTCTTGCTTTCATTAAACACTCATTGGTTTTATGCTAGTTTTTTTTTAAAGTTTTTAAATGTATATTTCATTTTTTATTGTATTTGTTCAATATCTGCTAGTGTAGTATAGTTTAGTTAGTCTTAGTCTTGTCAAATAAGTTGAATAAATATACTTTTGTTTTCTTGTAAACGTAGCTTAGAAAGTAATGCAATATTCAGAAAATGGAAACTCGAGATTTGGTGGGAATTCTCGTGTTTCAATCTCCCTCAGCCGGAAAGCTCGTCTTCTAATGATGTCTGTCTGAGCACACGATGACGTCTGTATGTTGGACCTTCAAATCTGCATTGTTGTTGAATCCAAATCTCACTCATCTCGTTTTGGGGTCATCGCGCTCGCAATAAAAAACCGATTGACCCTTTGACGTCCGAAAATTGATTTGATCTACAATTGTAATGACATTTTCAGTTACATGCATCTAATTACTTGTATTTTTAGTTTACATGATTCGTTTGAAAAACATTCTATAAACGAATTTCGTCCCAGATTTGATAAAAATGTGCAAATTGGAAAAAATGCCATATACCGAACATGTAGCTTGTTGCATTTATCAGTTATCATGTTCAAAGGCTGAAAGATAATTTCAAAAGAGGGTTTTGAAATTCAGGAATGTCTGTAAAGAGAAGATCCATCAAAATCTCGGGTTTTTTTGGTTTTTTTTCTCAATCACAATACTTTCTATTATTATACTTTAAACACGAGTAAATAAAAATAATGTCGAAAAATAATAATAATAAAAAAACATTCTTATGTTTAAAAAAAGAAAGCAATATTTGCGAGACAGAGTGGCCGGAGAGATTCGTTGTTATCAATAATATTTGGCGACCAGCCAGTTCGCCGATCTTAATGCTGGTTAAAATTTTCAGTTAAATATTTGATGTAACTTTTCTTTAATAGTTTCTTCATTAAAATATTTTAAGCTTCAAATTTTGATAATCATATCCTTCACTCATACTATTAAAAAGGCCTTAAGCCATAATGTACTATCGATCACTTATCACCTTCCGTAAAATTTCAACTTTAAATTAAAGTGGAAATGATTGAACTAATTAATATAAAAACATTTTTTTTCCTTAAAACACGCATTTTTTTAAATATTAATATAGAAAACAGAATCGTTCAGTATTTAAGTCTTGCGTGTATTACAGAATAATTTTCATAATTTATGTAGTATTTTAAGAATTATTCTATGAAAATTTCTCAGATTCATCATAAAATTCAGTTTATAGTCTTACATTCAAAAGGATTTAAATGACATTGAGAACAATATTTTAACTTTTTTTGGTCTATAAATATAGTTCAAAAAATTATGAAATCTTAATTTTATGCTGTCCTTTGGTTCCAAGGAATCATATTCTGCTAAATATTCTTGACATTGCAACTTTTAAATAAGTAAATGAATGTTACTATCTTCTGCTATCAAATATGATCGATTTAAAAAGTTTGGAGCAATCGACATTCATAATCCTAGGGCCATCAGTCTTGAGAAATCCAGGGCGCATATTGGAGTATCATCTTTGAGACGGTCGATAAAGTGGTCTAAAATCATCTATTTTTATTGAATAGTAATATTCAAATATTCATAAATCAGTCAGTTTTAGAAATTGATTTAGTTGATTGGAGTGCATTGGAGTCTTTTTATTTAAAATATTAGCATCTCGAGAATATTTTGTTAAATATGATTCACAGAACAGAGGATCTAAATAAAAGCGAAAGATTCGTCATTTATTAGAGCATTTAAGACTGAAGTTACATATAATTTAATTATTTATTTCATTTATACCATTTTAATGCATGTATTTCTATTACTAAAGGTTTACAAATTATCCCTTGGGTCTTAAATTGAAAGGATATATATTAAAGAAAGTTTACCTTAAATAAAGCTGATTTATTGAATTATTAATATAGATATTGTAAAAGATCATAGAAATCTTTTCTTTGCATTTACTTTTTGTAAAATATCTTATTTCATTTCATACAGACACGTGCTAAAAATGGCATCATTATATGTTTAATTTGCAATAGCAATTTATTTTTTAAAATTTCAGCTTTTGTCAATAGGATGGCAACACGTTGATAAAAGCTAATTTCTTTCTCATCGAAATGATCACGTGCTCGTGCAGTTTTAATTTTTTTTTTTTTTTACGAAATAAGTTGTCGAAAAATATGATTAAATTTTTTTTTAAAATTCATTAAAAATAGTTATTTGTTGGTTAAAACATTTGTATCATTAAAAAGATAGTTTATTGATCTTCAATATGATTAAAAATCAATTTGCTGTGATATTTTCGGAAATTATAGCAGAAAAACGTTAACATTTCGCTTAATTTTTAATTAATAAAAATTCTAATTAAAATTCGAAAAAATACCTCCGAGGTGCACATTCCCGACCTCCAAGGTATACACGTGCCAAATTTGGTAGCTCTAGGGCGAACGGTGTGGCCGGTACAGCGCCAACACACACACGCATTGAACTTTATTATAAGCATAGATATCATATAAACTATTATTTTAAAAGAAATTTAAACAAATAAAAAATAAGGCAAACTATAATGATACAAAAATATAGAAATGTTATAAAAAATTTTAGTTAAAATTAATCATGTAATGCATAAATTTTATTTCTTAAAAAGTACCTGTCAAACTATTGTGGACTGAAAACTCCTCAATAATATTATTGGCTTCGATAATTTTTAATTAAATCGAAAATTCAATTCCTTTGATACGATTGATATCAAACAATCCTTAATTAATTATCATTTGTAAAACCGATTTCTCCGGGTGCCATAGAAATAAGTAGGGCTTTGAAGACTACAGTCAAATTGCTTCTAGATTTTTTTTAACGAAGATGATTAATCACTTGTTTTGTGAAACTGAAGTTTCGTCTTTCTTCAAACGAAAGAACTTTGATCAATGTTTTGGACACTTTCATTAGATTTGCTAATATTGAACAGAACATTTATTCATACCGAATGCTTTAATTTGTTTTAATTGAGTGTCCCATGTGTTGTATCCGACTCTGCAAGATAAAATGTAAATTTAAATAATTTTTTCGTTTCATTTGATTATTTTTATTTTTCAGACAAAATTGTTATTATTATTATTATTTGTTTGTTTCTCGCTTTCTTATACTATTTCAGTTTTGACTTATGCCAGTATGTGCAATCATATTGATTTGTTGCGTTGTTTATAAAACCATTAAAAATGTCTCGCCATTTTTTTATTTTTAACACCAATGTTTTTCAACCAATTTTTTAAGAGCAGATTAAAATTCTGGAGCAGATTTGATGTTTCCTTTTGCAGATTAGAGCATTTTGCTGACAGAGTTTACATGCATAATACCCACATAAGAAGACAATTTTCAGTTAAAACCAAAGTATTGTCATTAAATTCAGATTTGACGTCACATGCAAGTTTTCACTAAGAGCATCAAAAAAATCTTTTATGCTATAATATGCCTTTATAAGATGAGCACCTATCAAATGTTACTCGATTTCTCGTTTTGATTTTCACCACTTTTCTCTGAATTTCGACCAACCAAAAATAATTTGAAACAACACTTTTTGATTAGGGTTCTTTGTTCGCTTCATAATTTCGACGATCTTGTTTCTTTCTTTTTTTTTTTTTTTTTTTTTTTTTTCGAATTTTTTCAAAAAGTAATACAGATTTCGATCTGAAATTTTCAACAGCGCATTTACTTCCTATATGGACCATATTTCAGCTCAAATTAAAAGATAAATAAATAAAATATTTTTGAAAATTTATTCTTGACCTATAATTAAATTATCTGAATGTATTAGTTCATCTGTTAATTATCTTAACGATCATAGTTCATTTCAAAAGTGTTTTTAATAAACAACTGATTTAAACTTTTCATCTCAAATTTATAATTTTTAATTTAAGAGGGGAAAAATCGATATTTCAACTCCTTTCTTTCCTAATATTTGATCTAGTGGTATGTTTTAAATGGCCAACCCGGCAACTTAAAGCAGTAAAGACGCTATTAAGCCTTTTTTTAAAATGTCGATTGGCTTATTACATATTTCTTTGAATTATTCAGGACCATTTAATAAGGGTTTCAAAAATTTCCCCAATGAACCTCTGGTGTTTTCATCCTTTTTGATTTTTGGTTTCCACAACCTTTTAATTTTCTTGCAGACATTTTCCACGAATGTCTAAGAAATATTAATAATTACAATATGATCAAATAAAATGTAATAACAAAAAAAATTACATATTGTTAAATTACACAATATACTCACTGAGCTTATTTATTTTAAAATTATTATACTAGTTTTCTTATCCTCAAATTTAATGTTTAATTCCTAAGTGAATGATAGAAATATAAATAAATTATTTCATTGTGATATCGTGAAATTCTTAAATTCTCCTCCAAGAAAAAACCGTGACTTCTCTTTTGGTTTAATGTATTATACATTAAGAGTAAATCGTCTGACTTTCCGACCGAGCCACTAGTTCATCTAAGGAGTTCTACATCAATCGCTACCGTATCTTATCCTAGTTTTCCCATCAAGTCCCTAGGTCTGCATTCCTGTGGGCGCTCTTTTTTTCGCCCAAGGGCATCCCATCACTCGCCAATTTCTACAGTTTGACACCGAATTTTGCAGATAGAGCATACGATTTATGGCCTTACTGATTAATGAGTTCATCCGGGCAGTTCAAGCGCAGGCTGTCGTGACAGTGGTGGTGGTGACGAGAGAAAGTGTTGGATCTTTTAGGGTGTATCCTCTGGGGAGCGTGAAAGGGCAAATTCCTGCTTTCTAATAGATTTATTCAAATTTTCCTCATAAATGAAGTACACAAAGGGTTTTAGTGGAAGTATCGTAAAATTAATTAAATGGTAAATGTTTTATGAGTGAAGGACATGCTAATTTTTGTCATTTCGATCAACGCTGGGAATGTCAGCTAACGCATAATAAAACCGAAAATATTTCAAGGTACTGCGTGAATGTCTACAATTCTCCGCGTGCTCGTGCAGATGCAAACTAATACCTTCCTCCTTCCGAAGCAAAAAGCGACCCGTTGAAGCGACTCTCTCTCTTATTTATTGAGCAATTTCTCCTCTTTTTTTCGGGAATTCTGGTGACCTTGCGCTCCAACACACAGCCATACACCGGAAAAGAAAACGCTTACTGCATTCCACCTTTCTTTCAGTCGCACGAAGGTCTAGGAAAATGCCTCGCTCGAGTCATGAGAAAAGCTTTGAAACATCTTCATTTGGCCAATCGACGGGAATGTGATGGTGGGCCGGGAAAACATACAAACCAGCAGTAAGATGAAGAGTTGGGGGGAGTGAGATAAAGTCTTAGCTCGTCTGTATCCTTTTTTTTTAAAGTACAAGCATGCTAAGGTAGTTTCGACTTTCGTTCAAACCTTGATAACGGCGAAGAATGGAAAAATTTATATTAAATCATGGACATCAATTACTGTCGCTTTCGATTATTTATACATTTTGGGTCTGCTTAACATCTACAGTTCCCAACTTTTGGAACATTACTATCTCCGTGGCATGGGATCCCATGTCTACCTGTAAAGAGTATCCTACAAAATTTTGTTTAATATGATATGTAGCTATTTAGCTGGATAATTCGATCTGCCTAACTGCCTGAAGGACAGCAAAGCGACGGAAGGTAAAGAAAGAAAAGATACCCAGGGGGCCACTCTCGAGAAGTGGTCGCTACTCAGACAGATTTTAGTGAGCTTTTGTCATTTTTAAATAGAAAAAAAAATCTTAGTAGGTCCCAGCAGTTCATTACCCTCTTTCCATCAAATGCGCCAGCAGAATGCCCTACTTTCTGCTATTTCTGTCATCTAGTGAAAGGTTTCCAGTAAGAACTTCGAAACAGCACATGTTTAACCGATAGCAAAATTTGTTACAGATATATAATTCTACTGTAAAGAGCACACACTAAAATAGATTAATCATACATGGATCCGGAACTATTCTATCAGAGCCGGCTTAGTAAGTAGACAATTGTCTAATGATATGATCTCCAGTAGTACTTAGAAACATAACAAGTACTCCTTTTAAATATCCTAGACTGGTAATTGAAGTAATTGCATTTCAGATGCTAAATAATAAATTTCATAAGCAAAATTGAGAAATATAAATAGAAGAGTCAATTTAGAAGTACAGTGCGCTCCAGGAAGGAATGATAAACCACGATGTGTGTAGGAAATTTAAAAATCTTGAAAATTCAATCAACGCATTTCATTAGAAAAAGTAACAAATTTTTGGAATGTCATTTATAAAGAAAACAAAATTTTGTTTGTAAGCATCGAATTCTGTTCTGTTCCTGAAATTGAATTACTACTCAAATAAACGATTCGCTTAATATGTCAACTTTTGCGGTAGAAGTAAGCCTATAGAATATTCCGGCTATTACCTACAAAAGTTTATAATATCAATAATTTAAATGAAATATAAAAGAATATTAAAAAATGAAGAGAAATAATACATTGCCGAGCTCCGATATTGTTTTCTAAACACATGATTTTATGGATAATCTAAATGCATCTCAGGGAAATTTAACAATGATGTTGACTTTAGAGCGATCCGGACTGTTTATCTATACTTATAAATAAAGCTCAGTGTGTGCGTGTGTGTTGGCTCTCTACAGGCCAAATCATTTGACCTACAGCTACCAAATTTGGTACATGTATACCTTAGAGGTCGGGAATGTGCACCTGGGGTCCCTTTTTTTCAATTTTTAATTCCAGTTTTAATTATTAATTAAAAACTAACTTTCCCGCCAAAAAAAAATTTCCATTTTCCCCACCGCCAAATGAGTAAGGCTTCAGTTTTTTTTTTTTCTTTTTTTTCTTTTCCCAACTGTAATGAGGCTAGGCTTAACATTTTTCGGCCGATTATTTCAAACGATTCTGTTTATTTTCTTAATGTTTTATGCATTTAAAATTAAACATTGTTAATTAATCGATCTTTCAGATTCATTCTGAAGTACTTTTGAATTAAAATAACGCAGAATAAAGGAAATTAAAAATGTATAATCTGCATAGCATTATCCCAACTGGCGTAGAAAAATTCACTCATTTGTGTTACCGTAACTGGCGTTGAAAATTCACGCATGCGCATTGTGTTCTGATTGTTGACAATTATTATCAACGGATGCGGACTGGATTTAAATTATTTTTAGGTTAGTTGTATGCTTTTGTAATTAAATTGTAATTATGTTAGTTATATACTTTTTGTATATGTTTATAGTTTTAAGTACATCGCTTTTTAAGTAGTTTTTTTAAACCTGTTTTCGCCCGATTATTTTAAACGATTCATTTTATTTTCTTAGTGTTTGGTGCATTTAAAATTAAACATTGTTAATGAATCGATCTGTTCATGATGAATCTGAGAAAATTTTTGTTGGCAAATTCTTGAGTTATTACATAAATTAAGAAAGATATTCTTTAGTGCCCATAAAGTTTAAACGCTCAGTGACTCTGCTATCAGTAATCATATTATAAAAAAAATGCTTTGTTTCAGTAAAAAATATTATTATATTAATCGCAGATTCATTCTTTCCACTTTAACTTAAAGCACAAATTCTACTGGATCTAACAGAAAATTAGAGATATACATATTGCGTTATGACTAAAGGCCTTTATAATATTATGAGTGAATTATATGACTATTAAAATGTGAAGTTTTAAAATATTTTGATGAAGGATCTATTAAAGTAGGAATTGAGTAAAATATTTAATTATTAAAATTTAAACGAACATTAAGATTGGCGAATTGGCTGGTCGTTACGAACTTATGTGCCGTATTTGAAGACATTTTGAAATCGACAAATCAAAAACATTTAGCAATCCAAATAATTTTTAATATTTTTGCAATTTAGAATAATTACATAATTATAGAGAGTACATGCCAAGACGCAGATAGAAAAAGTTTTTAGAATGATAATTTGCTCAGTAGAAAATTCCCTATTGAATAATTATTGTAATAATTTAAATGGCCATTTAAATATTATTTCGATAAAAAAATAAGTGATGCAATATGTAGGTAATTGGCCGCAAAACTCTTAATGTTTTAAAGATTAAGTTTACATTAAAAAATTTTCTACATAGTTAGCATTGAATATTATTATTATTGCCGTTTTGATGGTGCTTATTTTTAAATTCATTTCTTAATAAATTGTTATTTTAAATAAAAGGCTGGGAAACTTCGTTCTGAAAATTTTTGCAAAAAAATGTCATTGAACCTGCAATACACGTTTCTTGAATTGTGTTATATGACTTAATAATAAGTGAAAAATATTTCTCCTGACAGTTGGGTACCGATGCTGAAAGAACGAATTACGAGGCAGTAGATCACCTGATATATTATCGGTAACTGTGTTAGAGGCTTCGTAAATTTAATGGGATGCGCGAAGTGCAGAAATTTTATTTCTTTCGTTATTATCAAATCAATACAGTTACATTCTGTAAATGTTTTTATAATCATATAATTTATCGAAATTGAAATCTAATACTGTTCCTAAACACTATGCTTGAGATATTTTCCATGTTTTCAAATCTCCTAACCAACAAATAGGTTCCAATTTGTCCGGTTTATTTTATTTGGTCCACTTCAGCCTGAATAAAAATATGTAGAGCTTTAGGCTATCAAATTTTCCATAACAATCTCCCAAGACTAAATAATTTATGTAGATTTTTATGAATTTATAAAAGTGGTTCTTAAATAAAAAAAGTAAATAGAAATTTAAAAAAATCGTACAAAGTATTCACGGGTCACAATCAAAGGGCATGGATTCAAAATAAATTTCAGTTTAAGCAAAATGTAAAAACAATTTTAACAAACCATTTTCTATCACTTTCTGAAAAACTTACGCTTTCTAAATACTCAAGTCAGGGCTGTTAACTTATGAATCAATTACCCATAGGAGAAAAAATTTGGACCTCAATGATCTGCAATCAAATTTGAAAACATGAAAAACGTATAAAAAATAATGCTCTGAAATTTAAGTAATATTTGGTTTTTAGTCCAAAAAGTTCGAATAAGTTGTCCCATTGATTCAAAGGAAAGAACAAAATAAAATTACACTGAAAATGTTTTTTTTTTTTTTTTTTTTTAATCTCGAGATTTAAAAGACTCCGAATGAGTTACCTATTTGGCCATTTAATAATCGAGTCCTGGGCTGACTTATTTGTAAGTCAACAATCCTAGAAAACTTTGGCTTAGAGTATTTAAATTGTGTCAGAAAAGAATTTCAGTTTGTTTTTTTAACCATTTTATTAAAATTATTAAAATTTTTTATTCTTTTAAGTGATATGCTAAAACCTATTCTTTTAATGGCGGTCCTCAAATATATATTCCTCAATAAGATATTAAATTGAAAATAAAAAAATGTATGATTTTAGAAATTGAAGAGTTAAAACAGAGGTCTAGAAAACTCCATTGCCTGCCTGGTTAATGAAGTTCTGGATACACTTTCGAATTATCATCACATCTAATGTACAAATACAAATACAAACTGTCGACCTCCCGATGAATTTGATTTAAAATGCAATATAAAGGTGTTTATGTGATTTTATTATTTATAATATTTTGTTTCTATTTAATTATTTTATTTGTATTTTTTATTCTTTGTATATTTATTCATATAGTAAAGATTTATACTAAACATAGATGGCTCAGTATGCGCTAAACCCTATGTATGTTTGGAATGTGGGAGAGGCGCACTTAAGCTTTTTTTTTGTAACGACTTCTCCCTGAGAGTTGGTGTGAAACTGGTGCAAGCAGGCACCGCTCACTCTTTTGTTAGCGGCAAAAAGTTATTCATTCGCTCTTTGTTAGCGGCATTCTCTACTTTAAATGTATATAGTATTATATGTTACCTTATATATGTGTGATCATCGTCCATGTGTGCTGTGATGTGTGTGTGTGCAAAAATAAATAAGAAAAAGACAACAAAGCATCTTTCCTTCTCTTAAATACACACACCCAGCTACAAAAGGTTTGATTTTAAAACTGTGAATCGGCTTTTCGGTATCTAGGTAAATCGGAATTTTGACTTGCCAAGAGCGTAAAAACAGATACACAGACTTTGGATTTCTACCAAAAATTGGCAGAGATCTATAATTTTGATGCTAATTTGATCCAATTTTGCTCGCTAAGTCACTTTCGTTTTTTGAGTATCGTGTTCATTGAGAGATAGGCTGACAAAATAGATGGACATAATCCCAAAAAGGTCTCTTAATCTCTCTCTTTTAGGTATTAGGCGAAAATTCTTAATATATTTCGCATAAAAGGAAACAAAGCACTGTGTCGAAACCATCTAGCAAAGAATCTGAGAAAGTGATCATCTCAAGCTGTAAAATGGAATTCTAATAATTTCTCACGATGACGTTTGTGTAAACAAAGAGATGCTAAAACATGAGACATTTTCCATAGGATGCGAAAAGTCAAAACATGTAAAATATTTCAGATCACTGCAGTCTTTTCCAATCCAGCGAATTACTAATTATTAATCTTGCAAATAATAGTAACAATAACTGCTGTCGGAAACTCCTTTCGTTAAGAATTTTCGTTTCTCTTAAAAGTCAATTTGCAATCTAAAACTTTTCTTTACATATTTTATGAACATATAAAAACTCATTTCCCCTTTGTTTGTTTTTAACGAATTCTAGTTGGATTGTTTTCCAAAGAAAATCCTTTTTTTTTTTTTTTTTTTTTTTTTTTTATCAAACATATTAGCTTCTACCGTTTACTAATTTCAACTCGGTTTCTGAATAAATATGACAATTTTTGATCTTACTTTTTCTGAATTGGGTCATTCTTTCTTTTTCAGAAGTATGATCCTACTGTGGAGCAACTGTGTCAGTCGTCAAGTCGAAGAGGAAGGTCTGCTCGTGGTGCTGTCCGTCGCCACAGCCACTCTCGCCTTTTTCCTTAACCTCCTGCAGCTAATCGTCATCGTACACCAGCGCTTGCTGCACTATCACAAGAATCTGGTGGTACTGCACTTCTGCCTTTGCGGTCAGCTCTCCTGTGCACCCGTTCTTTGCGGACTAATCGTGGCACCGCCCCTTTCTTCCTCTGCCCTGGCTCCAGTTTTACACTTGTTATCTCTCTTCACCTTCGCGCCTCTCATCACGCTATTAGTGCTCCAACAGCATCCACTGGGCCGGCCACCCCGGGCCCTGACTTTCCTTCTGCTGCTTGCCTGGTGTCAGGCCATTCTCATTTCTTTAGTACCCCTGACCGGATGGTACGGTACTCGTCCCGCCTCCTTTGCTGCCCTACTGTGTGCCCTCTATTTCCTACATTATCCTCTCGTCCTTATCCTACTTATAGACTTATGTCTGAAAAGGCGATCCAACAGAGTAGGCGCAGTGCCCGACGTCGAGTCCAGGGGCCATATCGTCCAGTCATCAGCACTTCAACAGGATGGATATGTCTCGTCAGAGGGCCATTTGCCAGTATACGTGCATTTATCGTCTCTGCATAAGAATGAGAAATTCACAGAGGGTACTTCCTCTGATCTTAAATCTTTGACTTCTAATGACTTCCCAAACAAGAAGAGATGCTCTGATCCACGCGACCAGCCATTCCGGATGCGCAACGACATCCTCCTCGTATGCCTGTGGTCGGCTTGCACACTGCCCTTTTTTTGTCATACAGCCCTCATGGCGGGGAATTCCCAGCAGGACTTCTGCGACGTACTGTTCTCTAATGAACGCACCGCCCTTTGGACTTCTTGGTTGACGATGTTGTTTGCAGCGATACGTCCAGTATTCCACACTCAATTGGAGGATGACTTGGGTGAAAGTACAGTGACTTTCATTAACGTTTTATGCCAAGTAAATGATCATTTACCTAATCTCAATCCCCCGGAATCTTCTTTTTAGATGAGTTCCTCATTTACATGTGCACCACTTTCCTTAAGAAAAGCAAAATTACGTTCATTAAACAAACAAACAAACAAAAAAACTCATTCTATGAACATTCGAGAACTGTGAAAACTCACTGACATGATCAAAAAATATTTTTTTGTGAGTATCAAAACAGCCTTACTGTAATAAGTTTTTTTTGGTTGTTGTTGTTGTTGTGCATCCTCTGAGACTATTACCTAAAAATGAGCAATCCTGATTGAACTTTGTTGTATCATACTTTCAGGTACTTATTTGGATTTTCATTTTCATCGAAATTCTATGATATTTGCTTTATGATCTGAAATACTGCAAACTGACGACGATTATATGAAACTAAGTATTTCTGGCAAATCTATATAGTTAAATAAAATAGAGAACCATTATCAACATCGTAAAATTTCAAATATGCAAAAACATTTCTTACGCTGGATTTTTATTCACTTTTATTTAATTCGACTTTATATTTTTCAGAAACAGTATTTGGTAATCGATTTTTCATTCATTTACTCATGGGCAAACACTTCCTTATTAGCACAGTATATTTTTCCGATATCCCAATGATGTTCTTTGGTATTCTGAATGTTGGACAATATCGTGAGGATATCGTAATAATGTTACTAGGTATTTCATGCTAATAGGACTGTGTGTTGTCGGTAATAATACACCACTGTAATATTTATAAAACTTAATTATAAGTTAATTAATTTTTATTTCGCTCGAATGGTTACGACTAGAAATAAATTTGAAAAAAAAAAACTGATTCCAAGATTCGATATTATTTATAACAATAAATTTTAAATCAGACTAAAAAGTAGAAAATAATTATAAAAATATCCTAATTTTTACTACATAATAAGTGCTTTTTAAAAACTGTTTTGATAGTTTAATTAATTTTAATCTTATAAATGGTTTGTTACGTAAAGGATTGAAATGAGTGCAATTTTGACAAGAAAACAGAGCATACTCGGATACAATTAACAATAGTAAACCTATAAAGCATTGGATGTTAAGTGCCTGAAAGTAAATAAATACTCTTGGATTAAGCAGACAACCTGGAAATAACCGTCAAAAGTTGGCTCGTTATTTCATGACAAATTATTACTAAGGAAAAGAAAATACAAATCGTTGGAGAGCTTCTTTGCTGCGCGACGCATTCAACTATTAAGTCAACCAATCCAATATTTATTTATTTTTAAATGTAAGGAAGGTCTTTAAATATGTATTGAGCTTATTTATTAAATGCATCAGGAGTGGATTATTGTTGAAGGAAGCCATTCTTGGTTCTTCAGAGGTAGCATTAGGAACATTCTTCGTGCCTGTGAATTAATTCGACAACCCTTTTCAGTAGGAACAATAGTTTTTTAAAAATGTCACTTTTCTTAAAGTTGAACAAATGAAGCTGGGCTGAGAAGGTAAGTAAAATAAACAAATGATTGAATGCTAATAAGCGCTTGCATATTTTAAAACAAAAATAAGTGTAAAAATTTTAATATAAAAATATATTTATATAGAATTTTGCAGTATTCAAAATATTTTTAACTTGTTCATTCAATTTTATTTTTCAATTAAAATGATAATATTTATTATTCAAAACAATTTTTGGATATTATAGCTTCGCGGAAAATTAACAGTCCCAAGCTTTGTTAATAACAAAATGAATGCCAGCATGCGTGTGCGCACTTGTTAGATTTAGAACACTATCAAATTTGGCAAAGGTTTATATCGGAGTAGAGGAATAAGCATCTTGGAACAATTTTTGTGACATTTTAATTAATTTTAGTCAATAAAAGTTTGCCGAATTTTTGTTGGTGTTTCACCATGACTTCTGAAATTATTGTAGAACAAAAGTGATTTTTATATCATCTTAAAATTTTAAAAATTATCCTTCATTGATATCATTTTAGTTACAATATATTTTTAAAATCTATTTTTAATTAAATTTACATATATTTTTAAACATATTTTACAGCAATATATTATTACTCTGTTACAAAGAGACTCAAATCGTTTTTATTGTTGGTACAAATATTTCATACTGAATTGATAATAAAAGAATGTTTGCTTATTTTTCCATAATGAATGGGTTTTTATCTTAAGAGTGTACTTGTAATATACATTTTTGAAATTTGATGTAAATTTGATTGTATTTCTAATTAAAATTTAATTTCACAAAATCAGAGTAAAATTCCTATTTATCGCTTGGCGGTTGTTTTTTTCTTATCACGACGCACTCAATTATTTGCTGAACCAGAGAAAATTCTACTGAATAATCCTCCGAATTATTTATTTAATCCATTTTGAAAACATTTTTATTCAGACATAAAATAATGCTAACGATTGTAATTTATAACCTTTAACTTTAAATAAAAATTATTAGTATCAGATAAAAAGTTTTTGTAATAGTTAAATTTAAGCACTTTCCTTTTACAGATTAATTTAAATTTTAAGTGAGAAAACAAAAAATAAGGGAAACGCATTGCCTAAGAGAAGAGACTTTTAAAGCAGTACCAGAGCATGAAGTTTAATACTTTTCTGTGAAAGCTGTCAGAAACATTAAATAGTTAACAAAGAACTTTTAGAATCCCGGCGAACAAGGTGGTTGCCAAAGTTCGTCAGTTTTTTTTAATTATATGATATTCAAAGACTAATTTATTCTAAAAATTCTTGATAATTTTAAAACAATGTTATAAAATTTTATAAAACATTGAGAATTTCAACTTGAAGCAAATTAAAAAGAAAGATTCAACATCTACAATATTTTTATTCAGAAGGAATTGTAATATTAAAGAAAAATTAATTTCTTCCATATATGATATTTAATTTATAATTTTTAATGAATAAAATATTAACTTTTTTATTGTTATGAAAGCTTCACTCAAATCTCACTTTTTGAGAAGATATTTCATTTAGTAGTTCGGATTTCATTGATGTGCAAGTTATTTGTGAATTTTTTCCTTTTATGCGCACTTGAATCGTAACCCAATTGCTGACTTCTAAACAGAGATTGGAAATTTGCATGTAATTATAAATAATCTATTATTGTATTAAGTTAATCAGCAGCCGTCTCGAGGAAATGCCTTCTCGATGCGACCACTGAATTGGCCTAAAATAATCAGTAAGATAATGGTATTCAGAGTCAATGGTATCAGTAAGATAAT